>OOFC01051600.1:4967-15172 GCA_900323345.1 Pseudochromis fuscus
GTCCATCTTTATCGTCCAGCGTGTGGTCGAGGTCGCACGGCGTCGCTCGTGCGGTGCAGCTGTGGGTTTGTGTTGTGATTCAGTTTGTGTGAAGGAAAGTGAAGTGGCTGAGACGTGTGTGTGTGTGTGTTTATTCCTGGATGATCCTGCAGCAAGGGGAACACACTGACTCACTGGCTGACACACACACACACACACACACACACACACACAGATGTAACTGGAGATAGAGACATAAAAGTGATGATCAGAAAGGAGAGCATTCAGTGAGTCAATCTCAGGGCCACTTTCAGATCAGCCAAAGAAATGTGTGTGTGTGTGTGTGTGTGTGTGTGTGTGTGTGTGTTGTGGGTGTTTGCACAGAGAAGATTGAGATACACATCAATACAGATGGAATGAAAAGACCTAAGGCAAAAAATAAACTATGTGGCACACACACACACACACACACACACACACACACACACACAAACACACTGGATCCCATGTTCTAGTGTTTCCTACTGAGAATTGTTTTGCAGGTTTAACAACAAACACAAAAAAGAAAACACACACACTCACACACTTCCATCAGCGTGGTGACGGCTGAATAAACGAGCTGCTGAGGACTGAGACATGTGTAACCATAGCAACAGGCGTGTGGACTCACATGAATCACGACTCCGACTTGAGCCAGACTTACATAATAAATCCTCCACAGCAGTGAAAACAGATGAATAAAGTTTGGAGAGAGCTGCAGGACGAGCTGATGTGTGGCGACTGATCGGAGGTTGTTTCTCATACACTGTCTGACATCTTTAGTTTAAAGAATATGAAACATTTCTCTGGTGTGATTTGGGATTAAATTGTGAGTATTATTCATTCAAGTTTTTTTTAAGTGTAAATCTGTGGTCCTGTTCACACTTGATCACAACGCATTATTATTTATTCATTGATTTGACAGTGGTCTTAATATGTCACCGTTATCTTTGTGTTGATTACATTGAAGAGAACCTGAAACAAACCTTTGAATCTGTCCTGTACAGACAACAACCACACAAAGAAAACAGACCTCAGTCTAATGTCAGCTTGTTGTGAACACTTGTTAATCATCTTTTTAAATGTTTGAAACTGTTACACAGAAACACGTCAGCTCTAAACTGTGAGGTGCTGCTAAATTTGCTGTTAGAAGGAGACAGGAAGTGGTACTATGACCTTTTTTATTTCCTGTTCAACAACTTCTCAATAACATACGAAACAATCGAAGTGTAGGTGTTTGTGGACTTTCATCCTGACCCAGGAGTTGGGTATCTGAACGTGGCCATGTTGGTTGTTTGGAGCAGGAAGTGACCATATTTGGATATGAAGAGAGGAGTGAGGAGGCGGGTCTAACCCTTGAACCTGAGAACACTGCCCAATGTGGAATGAGTTCACTCATGAATGAGTCTCCAAACCAGCTGTACATCACTGGAGACCAGAGGTGTCAATCAGACTAGCCCCGCCCCTAACTCCTCCCAAGCAGATTTTATCTAATGACATCAGAATGACTTGTGGAGAAATGTATTGACTGAATATTTAAAAATGAGGATTTTTGGATTGAAGTCAGTTGGAGCAGCACCTAGTGGCTGTTGGTGGTATTACACTTTTTTACACTTCTGCATCATCCTCAGTTTTTAGCTCCACTTGCTTTGTCCATGTCTACGAACAGTCTGTGGTGTGTGCAGTAAAACTTCAGATCATGAACTTGTATTGAACTAATAGAAAATCAAGACTTTCAGTTTTTTCTTAGAATCTGAACATAAACAAAAAGATCTGTTTTTGTTTGTTTGTTTGTTTTCTGATAGTAATACCCTGCATCATGAAACAAGTCGAACAACACGTTTTTTTTCCCCAGACTTCGACGGTTTTCTTGAAATCTGAGCACAAACAGAAGACGTAGCGTTTACCTGAGGATGAATTTGAAACTTTCACTGCAGACTGTTGCAGCTGTGGTCGTCCACCAATGGAGACGAGTGGTCCACTGGGACCATCAGCTCCTCACTGAGCTCAGTCCTGTTAGATTTTCATTTTATTTAATAACTGTATTGTTTTTATGTGGTGTTTACAGCCTGTACTTGTGTTAGCATTCCTTAAACGATGTCTCTGTGCAGTTAAAAGGTTCATTAACGGGACAGATTACTTCACTTTACAATGTTTCCTACGAGGACGTTCACTTTCAAACTTTTCTTTTGAGTAAAACAGGTTTGACTTCTGAGGTATTACTGTGTATATATGTGTGTACATTGTGAGTTTAATGTGTAGTCTGTGGACAGAAGAGTGTATATATGTACGTATGTAGCATAAGAAGCTAGACAACTCTGAAAACGCATAGTAAGCAGAACTCTGTGTGTGTGTGTGTGTGTGTGTGTGTGTGTGTGTGTGTCCTATCTCTCCGAGCAGTAATTGTCTCATAATTATTATTCATTATAAACTCTTTGATCGTGGAACTCTCCAATGATATTAACTTTATCATCCACTGAGAAGAAGAAGAAGAAGAAGAAGAAGAAGAAGAAGAAGAAGAAGAAGAGGCAATCAAAGAATAACTTGAAAGAAAGTTTTTTTAAAGAAGTGATATTTAGAAAAGAGAAAGATAGCGTGGAGGGAAAAGATAAAGTAAAGAGAGTGTGACTCATAGACAGGAAGTGGGGAAGATAAAGTGTGAGATCAGAAAAAAGACAAACTAACAACAGACTGGAGGCGACAGAGGATGAGGAAAAATGCAAATGTAACAGAGTTTAAAAGAAGAAGAAAAGCTGCAGAGAGGATTTCACTTCCTCCACCACCTCACACGCCTCAATAAATCTCAATAAACAGGAAATGATTTGCAAAAATGCACATTTATCCCGGTGTATACATCATTCTGTATCAAGGGAACAGCACATCCATTTACATATCTATCACGGTTGTCATGGTCACCTTTTGTAGTGAAGTGAAAGTGAATCAAAAAGCTCCGACCTTCATCTTTCAAACTCGACACGACGACGAGCAGCGTTGATGTTTCTGAGCAGAGTCCCTGAGTGTTTGTTCATTATGTTTGGATGGAAACTGCTGCCACGTCCTTACCATCACAAATACAGGGATTATGTCAATTTACACATTTCTCTGTTTTTTAGGTGTGGATTTGTCCTGATTTAAAAACCAAGCAGCTCATGTAAATATAAAAACCTCTAGTGAAACAAAACATTACAGACCTGAAGCAGCCAACAGCTGCTGGAGCCTGTTAATCATCAACTAGTCGACTAATCATCATTCTTAAAGGGCTTTTAATTTGATATCCTTTTGAATTCACCAGGAGGTTGTTTAAGTTATGTGCAAATGAATAATAAAGAAATAAATATTCAGAAATACATCTTTTAATCATGGTTGCTGCTGCTGCTGATACACAGTAAATCCCCACCAGTGTTTATGTACTGACCGCTGCTGCACATGTTGCCCCTCAGCAGAGGTTTGTTTTACATTAAAATACATTTACAAATTCATTAGGACTTAATTCATATTTTCTCATTTTACTACAGTAATAATAAATAATATATAATATATATGTTTTAAATGTAGTTACAAATGGCTTTATAGAGAAATATATCATCAGCATATCATGAAATAAGATGTGAACAAAGTGCACAAGACCAACCTGCTGTGACCAGACCAGCACACATCACAGTAACTATGCTGTGATGTCATTTCCAACATGGCCGCTGTGAACTTTCAGAATGCACGTGCACGTGCATTTTTCACGTGCACGTGAGAAACGGCGGCGATCGGGCGGAGACGCCGCGATCTGAATCACCGTAAAGAGACAGTTTTAGAGTTTCCTGGATGGTGATGTCCTCCTCAGAGAGCGAGCAGAGCCCAGAGTAAACCCACCTCCATCCTCCGTCCTCCATCCTCCACGTCTCCAGCTCGCCGCTTCAATTATCAGCGTAGATGTTTAAACCTGAACTGGAGGACGGCGTTCTCCGGAGGACGCCATCGAGCCGCCGCCGCTGTTATTCTGCTGAGTTCAGCTCTGGTCTGGTTTTGAATGGGAAGCAGTTTTATTCCTAAGATTGTTATTTTTAGACGGCGACAGCTTCTCCTGGGACCGAGCTGCAAATGAAAACTGTTTGTGAGCGCGCTCCAAAAACTCAAGGTTCAGTGGAGAATATCTTTTTATTTTTAGGCGTCTGCAGGAATCAGAGGGAGAGCGAGACGTTTCCACAAGGACACAGGCAGGAAGGCTCAGAGACCACAGGAAGTGCTGGGTCCTTCAGGGTCATTACCACAGTCAGAAAACCTGGGTTCATGAAACGGACTGTAAAATATTCAAAGTACTGATTTCACTGGTAGTTTATTTTACAATTACTTTGATGTAGTATTTCAGTACCCAGCTGGACACACCTGGACTCTAACAGCACAGAACCAGGATCTATGGAGACCACAGCTGTACCAACAGATAACTCTGGACGAGGCTGGAGACGACACATGACGTGGAAAAAGTCAAACACTGTCTCTTATGGTAGATGCATAAATGAGAAGAGAGGACAGCAGTGGACATGTGGTGGAGCGGGACAGAGACTGTGGACAGAAATGGACGAAGCAACCAAAAGTGAAGCCAATGCAAAAGTGCAATACACCTGACGGCCACTAGATGCTGGCTCCAAAAGCCTCCAGCTCCAACTGACTTCAACTCAAAAGTGGTCATTTTCAAACACCCACATTTGACCTGATGTAACCCCCAGCACAGCAGCCATGACTCAGCAGTGCTCCCCGGCCTCCTGCAGCACCCAGGACACACTCTGTGGTTCTGCAGCTAACGTGAGTGAGTGTGTGTGTGTGTGTGTGTGTGTGTGTGTGTGTGTGTGTGTGTGTGTGTGTGTGTGTACACATGAGGATGATGTGTTTGTCTTATCAGATCAGTCTGAGAGAGATGGTGAGGGGAGGTCTGTGGGGAGCAGCAGCTCCTTCATCATCCTGATGTGTAATCATCATCATCAGTCCACTCCCGGCGAGCGTCCCGCCTCCCGCTGCTGCACATTAAACACATTAGGAAGCAGCACCGCCCCGCTGGGACAGACTGATGACACCCAGAGAGCATCACTCCCTGTGGGAGGCAGCACACACACACTGATGGACCAGTCACCAATCAAACAGCAATTATCTGCTAACAATAGAACAAACGTCTGAGATCTGTGTTAAATACGACAAACAATCAACTCTGAAAACAGCAAGGTGACGACAAGATGATGTTTTTAAATAACTGAAAATAAAAGAAGCAAAAAGACAGTGAATATACATTTCCTGTAAAGAGTAACAAGAAAATATGTACATGCCATTTATTCAGAGAAACATTTTCTGTCTTCACGTTAGTCTGAACAAAGTCAGTCACTAAACCAGCAGTTCCCATCTTTATTAGACCACGCACCAACACAGCTGACCCACCACCAACGCCCCTCAAAGGACAATCTGCTGCACAGAAATCTGTATAACTACATAGTTTGTGGTCATGTGTAATACACTTCATGTTTTGTTACACAGGTTCAGGGTTCAGGGTTCAGTTTTGCTCTTTAAGGACAGTTGTCCTTTCCAGCCAGACACTGGGACTAAAGATAAACTTTATGCTGCCTGGGTGGACGTGCACAGGGATCATCCTAACCAATAACTGCACATGCATGGCAGGGTCAGTGTCACACATCATCCAGCTCATGTTGGCAAACATAAACATCCCAGACAGGAAGTGGATGCTGCACGGACTCTTGCCGCCTTTTGGACCTTCAGGACCCCAACCCTCCCTTATACTGACCTGGAGCCATCATCATCTTCTTCTTTTGGCATATGGATGAGATCGCCTCGAGATACTCTACAATCCCCATCCATCCTTTGTTTGTGCAGTTAACGGCACAACATCTCCATGACATTTACTTTTGCTGCTTGACTCCACTTGTAAACAGTTGGTGCTTTCCCACCACATGGTACCTACTCCACTCAACTTGATAATGTCCCTCTTCCTGCCTCCTGGCTGCACGTACATATCTGTGACGACGCTGCACAGAAACCAGACAAACCAGACTAACTCATTCCAGCACAGCTCTTCGTTTCTCTCGCCTCTCTTCTTCCTCTTTCACTGTCACTGATTTTAACTTTTGTTTTCACCCCTGACGGTTTCCATGTTTTTAATTAATTCTGCACAGGCCGCCATTACCCTTTTCATGTCGTGCACCACCTAGTGGCAGCTGCACCGCAGGTTGGGAATCCTTGGCCTAAAGAAGACGATGTCATCATTTAGTTCATTTTAATTTGTTTCCATGACAACAGGACTTCCAGGAGTTTTCCAGGATGCGCTGCTCTTACTGTAGCACTTTGATTTCATGCTCCTGCTGCAGTGATTGTCAGCCTGACTTAGTTTACACGTCGACGCCCAGCAGAAGATTACACACAGACAGTCGTAATGTTCTGGTTCATCAGTGCGAAGCTGCTAATTATTTCATTGCATCATTAAAAACACAACGACCGACTGACTTTCCCCCGACTTTCAGCACAGATCACCCTGATGAAATCTCTGCAACATCGTCAGAGAAATGATTGTTAATCATCCCCAAACGAGATGTTACGACGTTACTGATTTGTCTTTGGTTGCAGCCGCTCATCTCTCTGCTGATTCCACCACCTGAGCATCTAAGCAAGGAGGAGGAGGAGGAGGAGGAGGAGGAGGAGGTGTTTCTCATCCTGAATCTCTCCTTTCAGCTCCTATTTCACGCCGCCGCTCGCTACAGTAATACAGTACAGGATCTGGTGTTCTTTTATTTTTTATGGACACAGGAATATTTGTGCCGTCTTTTGTCCGTGCACAGCGGCTCTGACCTCAGCAATCCTCTTACAGCTCGTCTCTGTTGGACACTGGCACTGTGGATGATGCAGGGATTGCGATTTGTTGCAGCTTTATGCTATTGTGAGTCACTCTGGATAAGTTAAAGCTAAACCACTCAACTGTACAGCATTTCTCTGTAAACTAGCTGCACAGACTTGGGGAATTAAGTCCAGTGGTGATGGAAGACGAGACGGAGGATGGGATGAAACACCATCCTGAAAAAATTTGCCATGTCATGTGATGTAGAAATAATCTGCAGAGATCTTTGTGCGTCTGTGCGTCGGCCATCTGTGATGCAGCGCGACATGTTTTTCGACTGTACAACAGGACGTGATGCGGCACATTTATGCTCAGCATGTGTGTGAAATTTTACACAATCTGTCGTCTGATGTGACTGAGTTCAGTTCAGTGGCTGCGAGTCGCACGCACAGCAGGAACCATGAGTCAGCACAAGGTCTGAGATCCACTTTAAATGTAGAAAACGCAGACGACAGACACAGGAGAACGGTCGCTGCTGATTAAACTGCACAGTGCACAGCAGGTGTTCGAGGCGGGGACACGTGGACGTGGTCACTGTGAGGTCACCTGGTGGTTTCTGGGTTCTGATCCAGGAGTTTGGTATCTGAACGTGGCCATGTTGGTTTGTTTGAAGGCAAGAGTGAGGAGGCGGGTCTGACCTTTGAACCTGAGGACACTGTCCAATGTGGAGGAGACTGGAGTTCACCAGTGAATGAGTCTCCAAATCACCTGTAAATCATTGGACACCAGAGCTGTCAGTGAAAGTAGCCACGCCCCTAAACCTTCTGCAAAAGATGCCTGAATTGAATTGAAATCAAATCAGCTGGAGTTTTTTGGAGCCAGCATCTACTGTCCATCAGTGGTATTACACTTATTTGTATTTCCCTTTTAAGACAGTCTGGGGTTAAAGGTCAGAGTGTGTGTTAACCCTTCACCACCTGAGCCTCCAAGTTTCCACCTGGACTTCTTATGCTTATTTTGATTTTAAATTCAAATTAAACACTCAAAATCTAACATGCACATGTAATTGCAGTGTTTTTGTTCAGTAAAAAACATCAAATTCTGTTTTTATGTTTTGCTGCATTTTTTGCTCCATCGTCACTGTGATTACACTCTTACAATACACATGTTAGAGCCTGATAAGTAACAATGACCCAAAATGTAACAACATCTTGAATTGTTATAACAAAAAAAAACAATGTAAAAAACACAGAAATGTAAAAACTGGTCGATAATTTAACAACAGTGCTGAGGCTGAAATGTAATAAAAAAAATTTAACAAAACCCAAAATGTAAGAAGTTGTTACATTATTGACCAGTTGTTACATTTTGGGTTTTGTTACTTTTTTTAAATAACAATTTGGGTCATTGTTACATTTCAGGTTGTTGTCGTTGAAACGTAGATTTCAGCCTCTATAACAAACGTAATATGAAGCAAATCACCTACTTTGTCGGCTTCTGTGAGAGGTGCTGCTGAAAGTACCGTAACGACACCATATTCACTTTAAAGTGCAACATCTTAGCTCTCAGGAACTGTTGGAATTTTTCTGATTGCACAAACCATGAGGTATTACGGTAATCCAAAGACATATGTGTAGACGTAGCACCGGCGCTACACTCGGAGGTAAAGGGTTAATAAAAGTGACTTCAAGGAAATGATCTGCTCATCAGGCTACACCTGCATCATACTCATCAGCAGAAGTCAGTGACTCAGGTTCTCAGTGAAGGAAATGATGAGTGGCAGCATGCAGCAGTATGACCTGACCCCACAGGTCAATGCAAGCTCAGCTGTTTTCCAAATAACACAAACATACACTGCAGCTGATTACACTTCAGAGTAAGAACCACCTTCATGTTTGTCTCAACAAACATAAAATAATCAGCAGAAATAATCAAGTATCTTCACACTCTTTTCAGGAATAATTTGAATTCTTGCATAAAACATAAAATCTGAGGAGTAAATGTTAAAAATTGATGCACAATTATGTTGAAAAATTAAGGCTACACTCTGTATTTTTATTGTGAAAAATTACTGTTCGGTTGCTCATTGTCTGTTATCTGACATATTTCTGCCTGTTAATATAAGTTTATGTAACTTTTCTTTTTACTGTGCATCATACATGCATCATAATCAGCACAGCTCCAACCACACAACCAGAGACGACAAAAAGCTACAACTTCACAGTCTGAGTGGGAGAAACATCGTCAGACAGACGCCATCTTTATCACCAACAGACTAAAGACATGAACACACAAGAGCTTCATTCCACTTCAGTCGAACACTCTGTGCACCTCCTCAGTATTTCATCATAAAACAAACCAAGAAGATTTAAACAAGCTCCAAGAAACTCTCCTGAAGACCACAGCCACACACAAACACAAACCACCTCATGTTACTGCCTGTACACAACAGGTTTTGTTATGTTACCAGGTGGATGTTGGGCTGTTTTTTACCCAGAACTGGGTAAATAATAATAATAATAATAATAATAATAATAATAATAATAATAATAAAACCAATGAAATGTTAAGTAACACCAACGAAATGTTGGGTAAAACCAATGAAATGTTGGGTAAAACCAATGAAATGTTGAGTAAAACCAATGGATTGTTGGGCAAAACCAATAAATTGTTGATTAAAACCAATGAAATGTTGAGTAAAACCAATGAATTGTTGGACAAATCCAATAAATTGTTGATTAAAACCAATGAAATGTTAAGTAACACCAATGAAATATTGAGTAAAACCAATGAAATGTTAAGTAACACCAATGAAATATTGAGTAAAACCAATGAAATGTTGACTAAAACCAATAAATTGTTGAGTAAAACCAATGAAATGTTAAGTAACACGAATGAAATGTTGAGTAAAACCAATGAAATGTTGAGTAAAACATATGAATTGTTGGGCAAAACCAATAAATTGTTGATTAAAACCAATGAAATGTTGATTAAAACCAATGAAATGTTGAGTAAAACCAATGAAATGTTGATTAAAACCAATGAAATGTTGATTAAAACCAATGAAATGTTGATTAAAACCAATGAAATGTTGAGTAAAACCAATGAAATGTTGAGTAAAACCAATGAAATGTTGAGTAAAACATATGAATTGTTGGGCAAAACCAATAAATTGTTGATTAAAACCAATGAAATATTGAGTAAAACCAATGAAATGTTGATTAAAACCAATGAAATGTTGAGTAAAACCAATGAAATGTTGATTAAAACCAATGAAATGTTGATTAAAACCAATGAAATGTTGATTAAAACCAATGAAATGTTGAGTAAAACCAATGAAATGTTGATTAAAACCAATGAAATG
>OOFC01051602.1:0-11972 GCA_900323345.1 Pseudochromis fuscus
GTCAACGGCATTTTAACCAAGACGTTAGGTATATGAGGATAATACGGCTGCGTCCATTAGAGTCCAGAAACAGTTTAGGTTACTTTAAAGAGCAGCTGGCTTGTTTAGTTTGACTCAGATTTAACTTTCCTGTAAGCACTGGTTGTCACGGCAACACTGCGGGTGGAGTAGACATCTCACGCATGCGCAGATAACAATCAAAACAGTTTGATTGTTAAAACTCTATTAATTGAAACAATTTGTCCAACAAAGTAGCAGAATCACGGCACCGTGCATTAAATGTAAAATATTTTCAATCTTATTCCTTAACGCTTAAATGTTTTGTGTCTCCTAAGGGATAGAGTCATTTGATAGTAGGCAGTGGGGACAGAGACTGCACTTCACATCAGCAACATAAACACTGAAGGGAAGATGGGTTAACTATTCGAGTCACTTCACAGCACAGCACCATTAAAATATATATATTAAAAGCTTATATTAAAATCCTAGATGGTAGCCAAATACACTGATAATGTATTTATTGGTGGCATTTAATTATATTTAATATGTTTTGGGGGGAATTTTTCTATGGAAAGTATTGTTTCTAAGGGAGATTTATATTATTTTATGAATTGTTGTCTGGATTCTTTACATTTTGAGAACTTTGATAGTCAGGCATTGAAAGTCGAAGTCGAAAGTTGAATTTATTCCATTCCGTATCAAGAAATAACTTCTTCAGGATCATTCAAATTAATATTCAAAGTAAAGAAAATTAGCATGGAATAAGAAAGGTATTCTTGGGTTGATTTACGAATAAGGTGTCATTTGAATGTCCATTGGTTCATAGTTTTTTATTTATTTATTTAAATACATTCTTTAAGTCACCTTGGGCTGGTTACTATGCAGTCTAAGCTTCACTCAATTTAAATATTGACCACAATTGCCAGTAATTATGATGTGGTCAAGTCAAGCATCCCAACAAAAGTCTTCTTCTTCATAATCCTTTTTTTCTTCGTCCAAATCAACTTCTTCTAATTTTTCTGCCTCTAAATATTCTGCTTTTAATATACCAATAGCTTGGTAATATTCTTCATTCACAACTTAAAACATCTTAATTGCAGTGCAAAAAACTGTGTTGACCTGGGTTATACCATATACATGTGTATGCTTGTGCCTATTTGGGAGAAACCCCCCTTTTAGATTGAAGGCAGTGTGGGATAATTAAATACAAATAGTTGTGAAAAATGAAAGTAGGTCATTGTTAGAGAGCAGGGTCATCCTCTTTAAGTGTTTCCGTGTATAGGATCAGTGAAATGGGACCACCCTGTGAGTGTGTGTTCATATGTCACCTGACACTCTTTCCTGTAATGGACACTCCTGGCTTAGTTTCAGTCTGTGTTGTGAAAGAGAGGTGATGGATGACAAAGTTGTCATCACATTTATAAGAGCTGCATTCTGTTTCATCAGATAACTGTCCTAAAAACACATTAATAACAAAGACAATGATAATCTGCAATAATGCCCACACTCAGTATAAAAACTGTAAACATTTAACATCATTAATATGTGCAGCTTAATAGATGGAGAATGTTCACATTTTTCCACCAGGGAGCACCTGGAGCTGTGACACAGGTCAGGCTGCAGTATAGATGATCAGAGGGAGTAAAGGCTAAATTCATCTGTATTGAGAATTAAATACATACATAAAATATCACAATGTGTGTATATTTTCTACACTTCTCATTGGTGTGATTTGATCATCTCAAGCTGGAAAAACATCAACTCAACTGTTGACATACTTCTGCAGGGCACCGTGCAGATGTACAAACAGAAATAGTATATTTTTGTTTTATTGCTACAAGACGTCACTGAAATGAGTTCAATGTGATTTTGATCTAAGACTCATTGTAAAAGAGCTGCATGAGTATATAACTGCAATATTTAAGTTGAATACATGGAAATAACATGTGTCCATTCATTTTCTATATGTTCAGTTGTCTGTTTTGTTTGTTACCATACAATGACCCCCTGCCACTTAAAAGACTCAACACCCCTCTCATGTTTAGTCTTTTGAAAAGACAGGAAGCATGTTCTCTTTTCTATATTGTGTACAGTCTTGAGTTTGTAGTTAACCATCTAAATGCTGAAAAGCCTGTTGGAGAAGTAGGGCAAAAATGATCTACAACATAGAAGCTTCACAATATCTTCCAGGTAATAGTCTGTTCAGCATGTTCATTAAGCAGTGGCTCCTCCTATGGATTTGAACAGATGATTTTTTTATATAGAAGGGTTTGGTTTAGTTTTTACTCTGATGATGAATGTTAAGCTGCAACCGTTTTAAATGACCAAAGGTATGAAGTGATTTTCCAATCTCCTTTTAACAAACTATTTACCCTACAGAAACTTTATTTTTCTGTACTCATGCATTGTGAATGTGTACTGATAATTTTAGCACCATCCCAGAGCACAAACAAAGCAACAACAACTACAAAACTTAGATTTGAACCACTTCATTCATTTATTAGTCAGTTGTTCAATTCAAGAAAAATGCAAATACTCTATGTTAAAAACACTCTTCAAATTACATTGGGTTTGTATAAACAGAAGTGACTGAAAAGGTCAAAAGGCATAGCAGGGACTCAGTGCTTACATACAGTATATACATTTGTTTTCTGCTACTTTCTGTCATCTCTCTGCCTCTGAAGGTTTCTCAGAACCTCAGAAGGTTTCATTCAACATGTAACAACTTTCTTTAAGGACGAAGGCAAACACAAATAAGTAGATTAGATTTTTTTTTTACAGAATATACTTAGAGGGTTGAGGTCAATTGACTTTTAATATGATCAAATCCTTAAATCAAGTAACATATGTCATAAACAGGCCATACTCAGTGGAATGGCCAAGTAAAAAGAGAACGTGTCCTCACACTTACTACTATAAATGTGCAGCAAATTTGAAAAGACATGAAGCTGAGTATAAGGTAAATTCCCTTCTGTATTCTCCTCAGGAAGCTGAGTTGTGTGCAGTGTGCTGAGAGATAAGAGACATTAGCTGGAGGTCAGAGTTCTCAGGCGTTGCTCCTTTCCTCTATTGTAAATGTTTCCATCGGGCCTTTGCTCAGGGCTTTGATGTCATCCAGTAAACTGGTGGGGGTCAAAATGTGGGAAGAGCCTAGAAGAAAAAATGGATGAAAATTAAAAATCTACAAGATTTTTTAAACATTTTAAATTCTGACTGGCTCCAGCAGGGGGCGGAAAACAGCTGCAAATATAAAGAGTCAGTGTAATTTTACAATGTAATGGCTCCTTCCAGGGTTAAAGGACCACTAAAATCAAAGCTTATCATCAGCATCAAATCCATATGGCCCAGTTCTTCAGAATTTGTCAGATCTGTGGTTATCCAGGAGGAGGCTAGGATCGGATTTTTAAATCGAATGAAGTCACATAATCCAGTCTATATCTGGAACAAACCTTCAGTAGGTTAACTTTTTTAATAGGATTAGGATACCTGATACCTAAAATAATATTCATTTTTGTTATAATCCCACTGAATTGTGGAGTCCCATTCAGAACACTGCTAATCCAATTTTTTTTAATCTGGAAAAGTGTGTATCTGCATCAGGGTGATCTAATCCAATGCTGCTTTGAAAAACTACCAAAAAAGTAAGATGGATTACCTGATGCTGGAAACCAAAATATGGGATTTCCAAATCTGGATCCATAGTTCACTATCCAGGACTAGAATGATCCAGATTAGCATATGAACAACTCGAACTCGTTAATATGAATAGCAACATCCCTCTGTGTCACCAAGTTCTCTCTGTTTCAAACAAATACTAATCAAATTAAAACTCACCTATGATGACCTCACAGGATTTCACTGCCTGAGTGACCTCGTATGCACAGCGCATCTCGGAGTAGCTCATTCCTCCTATTATAAAGATGATGAGGCGTGAGCCGGTCCGGCGGTCGTCCTGAGCGCTGCCTTTGTGCTTCTGGCGGGCGCTGAGGAGAAGAGGAGGAGCAGCAGAAATTTACAGAGACATCATTTAAGATGACAAGTGGGAACTGTTTGTTGCCATTGTTAGAAGAAACAACAAAATCAGCATCCTGGTAACAAAGACAAGGAGAGGTGTTGTAGACAGACAAAAACTGACTGCAGTAGAATCATTTATCACTAGGGGGCGCTGACTTATCACTCTTTCTGTCTCCATATCTCCTTCAGATCAAAATGAAAAGATGGCTGCATATTGCATTTGAGGAGTTAGAGGAATAGAGAATAACAAAAACATGAACACTAGAAAAAGTCTGTCTGGAGCAGCTTTAGCAGAATTTATAATTCTGTCCATAATGGTCCTTCACAGAAACCCACCTGACGGCCCCGGAGCCGTTCCAGGCAGCCGGGCACTCAGACTGGTGCGGCCATTCCTTGGTGTCCAGTTTGTTCTCCACAGCATCCTGGAAACAACACACATTATTTTATCTGTCACTGGTGTAAGTTTAGTTCCACTGAGAGCAAACAGAAATCAGAATCTGCAGTCAAGCACTTCTCATTCTCAGACACTTTAATGTTTTAGTTGTGGTTTGTGAACTGAGCTGCTTTTGTATGTTGCAGCTCACCTTTTAACCAACTGATACAGAGGGAAGAGATTGTTTTAAAGTTATTTTAGCCAGATTATACTGTATAGCTACTAGACATCAGGACACATCAGTTTTATGCAGCAACAGGAAACGTTTTACCACAACTTACAGGAAACCAGGCACTCAGGTGGTGAGAAATGGTTTCTCAGGTAAAAATAAGAAGACACAACAGAACTTACTAAATTACTGATGAAGCAGAGTGCATGGATCATGTTTTAATAAATAGTAAACTGGTTGAAATAAGATTACGTTTCTAAAACAAACAGAATTAAAGAACAGAGATTTAGTACGTTGGTGGATTTAGAAAAAAAAAAAGCAGAATTGGTGTGAAGCCTTCTCTCAGTTCCACATCCATTTCACAGAAATGCTTTCAGTAGCACAGTTAGAAGAAGGGACAATACTGATGTATTATTTATTTTTCAGTGTTTTATGGCTGTTCATATAACTTCAGACTTAAAATAAACAGCCACCAGCAAATGTGGTTAAAGGAAGAAGTGAAAAAGTAAATGAAAGCGCTGCATTATCAGTGTTTCTTTTTATAGCTCAAACTTTAACAAGGGAGTCAACTTCTGTTTCAACACAGCCTAACCTCAACTTACAATAACAACCTGTTATATGGAACGCATTTAACGCACAATAAAAGGTTTTTAAGAGGGATCTAGAAATGGAAACAGAAGGATCGTCCTTAGGGATCAACACAAAAGTGGTCCCTCATTGATGCTGTCGTTTACAAATGTATAGAACACCACAGACCTATATGTGACACTGATGATCTGGATCTGATAACCTCCTATTGTCCCACTTTCACACTTGTCTTTACCATTTTTCTCACGATCACTATTCAGAGGAGGCCGAGGGTAACACAGTGACCTACATAGAGCTCCACGTGGACACTGATAGCACAAACCCTTTTCAAGAAGTTCTCAAACGACTGTGCATACAGCGGATAAGGTAAAGGTGTAAGTGTTATGTGACAGTGATCTGCTCTCACTGACCTCCATCACATCTTTTATGACAGGAGTCCATCTAGAAAGGTTGAACTTTTCCTCCTCTGAGCGATCCCGTCGGGTTGGTTTGCGAGAGAAAAAACTAGGCTGGAAACAAAAGGACAACAATAACCAGAAAGAAGAATACACAAAGAATAAAACAAACATAAACAGAAAAAAGCAGGGAGTTGAATCAAATCAATCTTTTCTTCCTTTTCATGTACCGATGAGATAATGGGGACACCCAGTTTTTTCCAGTTCTCGATAAATTCTCGTTCTGCCTCGATCTTAACGTGCTGGATCAGTTTGCTCAGATTCTCATCTGTTGTTCCTGTTTACACACAGCAAACAAACCACAGTAAAAATCAGATCACAGTTTATTAAGGTGCAAGCTTTTCACTCAAATAATGACCTACACAACAGGTTTTTAGTAAGAACTTACATTTAACGGGAAAACTGTATTGAGATTCCTGAATGTACAAATACAATGTGGTATTTTTGTTTCTAAAGACCACAAAAATCTCAAAATAAATAAATAAATTGGTTTGTCAAAGAAATCTAAGAACTATTTTTGGGGAAAAACTCCCCAACAGCTAAAAGTCTGACTTAAAGCAAGAGACTACTTCACAGAATCTAGTTAAAACAGTGTCCAAAGACCAGGGAGCTGCAGGTTGATTTACCATTGACGCTGAAGATGTAGAGCAGCACGGCTCTGATCTTGTCGTAGGTGCTGTATGGATGAAGCAGCACAGGCAGCAGAGTCCTCATGGGATCTTTCACTTTCACCCCTTCTACATCTGAACCTACTGCGAGGTCCTGCACAGAAACACACAGCATGTTTTACATATCAAATCAGATGCATAAAACTGAATCTGAGGCCAGACTCAGCAACAGAAAACTACTCTTACCTCACAATGAGCAAGTGTCTTGGCTCAACAATATGAGATTTTTTAATCAGGCAAATGTCTCTACTAAGTAAACCGCCCACACACTGACTCATTCAAGCAAAGCTTAGTGGTAGAGAAATAATTGGCACTCTTACAAGGAAACACAGACACACCTGTTCAGCTTTGCAGAGTTTCTCCACGTTGTTTGAAAAATGGCCCATGCAGTCCTCAGCCAACTGCAGATGAATGGTTTTCTACAATTCAGACAAAAAGAAAAACAGTAAAAATGTATTGTTAATTCAGATACAAATTACTTACATGAAACAATACAGAAGAAATACTTTAAATAAAAGATATAACAGAAGCTATTCTGTTCTTTTGCTTTGCTGCTTCAAACATGAAAAAGTCAACCCCACATGATGACAGACTGTGGAGGCACCACACCCAACCACAACGCAACGATCACCCAGCTCTATGACAGCTGGTAGGAGGCAAATACCAGTCTTGCATTTGTCCTAAAATCACCTAAAAAGATACAACACTGCAAGAAATTCTGTTAAAATCTCAAACTATGTGCAAAGCAAACCAGGTCTTACACTCTAAAAGCCATTTAACTATACTTCATACCTCAGTTAGCTGTTTACGGAAGGCAGGCATCTTCTTCATCATTTGGGACAAATTGCTAATTGTGATCTAGAAAAACAAACAAGATATGCTTTTTATATACAAAACACACAGTCTAGGAGAAGACTGGCTCAGGACAGCACATATGCAGAAATCAGAGCACTGTACCTTCCCATCTGGCTGTTTCTTGTTTGCAGATATTTCCTTCACCAGCTTGGGAATTTCTCTATTGTAGGAAAGCAACAAGTAGCAGCAACAAAGGTTAGGTTCAGGGTGGCCACAACAAAAACTGGGATACAGCAAAGCAACCTTCAGATCTTGCAGACTTACGCTGACACCTCAGCGATATGTTTGTGCCTCAGTTTGACCCAGAGCATGTCGTCCTCATTGAGCAGGGCCTGCTTCTCTGAGCCATCTTTAGCCTTGTACCTGGCCACAACAACACCAACATAATTACCTTTTACTACAATAACTACAATATGAAGCAGTATGTAACAGTAAAGAAATGTTATAATACTTGTAGGTGTCATCCTCAATATTGATGAGGTCGTAGGCCATGGCCTGATAGGTCAGCTCATGCAGGATTGGGCTCACTGGATCAAAACCTCTTTCCACTATCAGCAGCTGGGCCTGGGTCTTTGCCTGGTGTTAAGAGAAACACAGAAAAAAACTATTAAATCTACCATTTTACATAAAACGACTTCTGTGATTCTGCTAAACTGCTACAGAGCAGCCACTTTTCAATCTTCATGTGAAGAGTAACAACCAATTAATCTGCTGATTTCCATTTACATGATACCTTGTGTCAAGCTGTTAGTAAAAAAAAAACAGTATACATTCAGGTTGCCATTGACTCTCAGGACTAAGCCTTTGTTTTTCTGTCAACATTCCTTCTTCAGCAAGTGTCTCACCTTTTTCTTACCACTATCTTCCATCTCATAGTGTCTGGCCAGCTTGTTGTCCACCAGCTCTGCAAGTAACTTGGCATTCTCCATGTTGTTGTCTCTAGTTATGATAAAAATTGGTTTCCATGAGTTACACCAATATCAATAAAAGGCAATTCAGCAGTATCATATCAATACATCAAAGTGGCCAGTATTCAGAAAAAAAGACAAAATCACTGATTTCTAGCTGGTATGTTCTCACTTAGTGTAAATTAACCACACTGGAATGTAAAAAAAAAAAAAAAAAAAACTTTTACCAAGGATGATCCATGCATTTAAAATAAGGCAGAGAAAAATCTATGTAAAACTTAGTTTTACATAAATAAACAAAAGCTACATTCTGCCTTTGCTCTGATTTATACCATTCAATTTTCATCTGTCTATGAAACTGAGAGGGAGCAAGGTGAGGTGCTTTACAGGGAAAGTCTGCTTCATTAAAAGTGTAACTTAGATGGTGAAATAGGCTCAGAAAGCCCTCCCCCTGTTTCACATTTCTGATATCAAATTGTGGGAAGTGTAGTTGAGCGTTCCTGTAACATTTCAAAACTGATAACCGGACAGTCCCGCCCACTTGGTACTGAGTGACCAGCTGTGCAGAGATGATACAAGAACCAGGGTTTGAAATGTTTCCTTTTATGCGCTTCTGTTTTCCATTAATATACAGCTTTATATCATTTCCCATATGAACAACAAATCTATTTACTCTATCCCGGTACATAAACTACATCACATTTCCTTTCTCACCCTCCTCTGTGTTGGCCAGGATTTTGCTCCAGTCTGATGGTTCATAACAGATTTGAATTCCCATGTGGTCAGACAACATGTCAGTGATATGACCACTTCTGTTTCCAGTATATAACCTCTCACTAAACTTCCTTCATCACCACAGTTAGGTAACACTCTTGTCATAAAAGGTGTCACTCTGCTTGGGGGTTGAAATGTGCTGCTAGCTCGGAAACTAAATCCTCTCTGACTTACTTCTTGTATCTGACCCCTGGGTACTCGTCCAACGTAGCGCAGACCGTGATGAGCTGGTCTGCAAGTGCCTCCAGGGTCTTTCTTTTGTCCGCAGCGTTGGGACTGTAGATGCTTTGGAAAGCCCCCAGTTGATCACATGTGAACACCTTAAAAGCATTAAACATAACAGTGTAAAAACAGCTACTCCTTCACTAAATCATGTAAGAATACCATAAAACAGCATGTGGATATTTTCTAAAGCCTTATTTTCTCTAGTACTTTCTGCAGAATTCAGTGCAGGAATATAAAGTGAAACACATAAAAAAGAGCATAAAAACCACCTAGACATTTTTATTTTTCATGAAGTGCAATGAGTTACTGTTTCCAAGCCTTTAGGATAACGCACTGCTTATTACATCATAGCTTAAAGCAGCCAACACCCATTCAAAGAGTCACTCGAAGCACAAATCTCTTCCTCTCAGTAGCAACGTGACAAAGAACACACTAATACAAGTACTTTTTCCCTCAGTTAACAAATGACCACACAGTCTGGATAAAAAGAGGAAATGGAGCGTTACAAAACCAACTAAAAGAGGAGACTCTGTAAGCTGCAGCCACTCACTTGTGCCTCCTGTGGCATGAAGGACATGTTGATTTCCTTACAGACTCGTATGTACTTTGCGCAGTACAGCTTCATGTTGTTGAACAGCTCGTCCGAACAGTCTGTGGAACAGTGCAGTTTTAAAGTGCAGTTTGATCATGTGACGTAATCTGTATTTTGCTATTGAGGTAAACTTAAATGACTTACAATCAGTGAAATAAACATATGCCGCTTTGTATTTGGGTTTGGTCTTGAAGTCAGCTATAAAGGCATCTACACACTATGGAAATAATTTACATTTAAGAAATCACAACACAGTTTGGCAAAAACAAAAACCTGAATTAAAATGCGATATGATCAAGGTGGTAAGTGCGAACCTTAGCGGTTGGTGTCATGAAGTAGATGGCCTTCATCTCCAGAACAGGCTCTCTTTTTTTGAACAAGTCCTCCACAACTAAAGGAACAAGATATTCACATTAGTTACGTTACGACAGTAGTAGTAACAGATATTTACATAGAGATCTGTATGATGTAAAAGTAAGTGTTTCACTACGAGTGAAACAAAGCCTACTTGTTATTTTCTCGGCCATCAGATCGGACATTTTGCAGCATGATGAGAGGAGTTTGGTGGTGAATGGATCCAGAATCAATATCTGTGAAGGGGATAAATTAGTAGAGGGCAGGCAGTTATTTATCACAAAGTAATACATAGTGAGGTTGTGCAGCCCCACATGAAAATGAGTCAGTTTTTAAAAACTCTGCATGAATGAATGGAGTCACATCAAACTTTATTCTCTGATGTTCTCCTTGTTAATCTGAGGGTCATCCTACCTTCCATACTTCTGATTTTCTGCAGTCTGCAATAATCGTGTCTTTTATTTCTGTAAGAGACACAGAACGTAACATGAAGAACATGACCCAAAAAAGAAAACAATTACAGTTCATGACTACACTATTCAAGCTCTGTTGAAGTAAAAATTAAGTGATTAGAACTTCACTAATCCAATATATAAATATTTGAACAAATTGATCAAATCAAAGCACAGTTAATAAACTGGCTACAGCTCATTGAACAGAACTGCTTACTTTCTTTTAGGGTTGTTTTAGAGACTAATACTGATGTTATGAAGGAACAATTCAGAGAGGAAAATGGTGGATGACAGTGATTGGGTTGGAATGAATATAGATCTTTTCTATGCGTATTGTGCAGCAATGTGAGTTTGCAATGGAACTCAGAAGGCCACTTTTTGAAGCAAATAACTATATAAAAAATAGAACTACTACTATATTTACAGACGTCATCCCACACCTTACTGCCTGCTAACTGTTGCTTTTCAGTCACAGATGATAGAAAGATTATTTAATTTCAAAAGAGAAACAAATTAATTTATTTATAGTATATATTTGACATAAAAAACAGATGACTGATAAATTAGGTGTGTTCTAGTAAGTTCAAATTAGTTTTCCAGAATGAAACTAATAGAGTTACGTGTTATGTCACCCTTATAAGAAACACGGCTGTAAAAGTGAAGCAGTCCAACACTCCTTCCTTGCAATGCATCTTTCATTAAAGGCTCCACTGTTCAGAGATGTTGTCAACGTAATGTCATGCTAACTTATTTTAATCTCAACTCCTGCCAGCTCTGTTCATCCATCACCTCTCCCCAAACAAGAAGAGGAAAGAGAAACGTTATTCGTAGCAGACGAAAAGACTGAGGCATGTGTTACAGAGAGACTGCAGGTTGGTCTTATTTCCACAGCCTGCAGAAATGAGGTGGGGCTCCAGGCAATACAAAGTGACCTCATCGAGTACTGTCACCAAAAGTTTGAGCCGGTGCAGTGGTGACAAACAACACATAAACAAGTGGTGAGTCAAGTTTAGGCTTTTCTTGTTTACTCCATCGATTCACCCTCCAGCCTAAGTTTATAAACCTTCGTTGCAAAAATAAATTGATAGCAGAATTAAAGTGAGCGTCCACTGTCATTCCAAGATGCAAAGTAAAAACGAGGAAGTTAATAAAACAGCACGAACTTCGCAGACTTCTAAGTTAATAACAAAGTGCTGCGCTGTCTTACACAGAATAAACACTCGCTTATAAGAGAGAACTTACTTTTCCAAACTATCCTTTTCAGCCCGTGATCCGAGCCCGCTGCCATCTTGTTTTTCTTTTTTCTTCTGCGCCTCTTCCTGTCGGTCCCGTGTCCACGGACTCTGACGTCATTTGCGTCAACAAGTGTGCGACGAAGCGCAGCTGTAGTTTTTTATGTTGTAAATATAATTTTTTTTCTTTATCTATTTATTCTTTCTTTCTTTCTTTCTTTCTGGCCTAGTTCTGACTCTTTTCGTCTAAAAA
>OOFC01051602.1:11992-28185 GCA_900323345.1 Pseudochromis fuscus
GTTTTTATTTTTTTTTATTTATTTATTACAAATTTAAAGCTACAAGATACCAAAACTGTTAATAAATAAATACCAGATGTTTGACTTGAATACAAAACTATGAGAAACACATTTATAATCTTCAGATCAAACACATAGAGCTAATAAGCCAAATCTATCATTTAATAATCAAAAGTATGGCTTGATAAGTCACAGTTGCAAGGTTTTATGTTTGACTATCTCATAACTTTAAGTAGTTGTATCATGTATTTTCTCAGCTTTGATTCACTGCATTGTAATTCTGAGCAGTTTTTCCTTAAAGTCTTAGCAGAATATGTTCAAATTATGGAAACTAATGAAAATGTATTCTAAGGTTTCGCACTTCATGAGAGGGAGGGATATGAGGTCTCTTAGGGGGAAGTCCAATTTCTTTGCCAGAGCCATATCAATGCCACATTTTGCGTGTACTTCCTTGTATAAAGAACATGATTCCATTGCTACAGAGATGCTTCCTTGTCTTGCTATTCAACCTACACCTGCCCCAAGGTGCACCTCTCTTCTTCAGTATGATTGGGTGTTTGTTCCCAGTGGGAGGAGCAAGACACAGGTATTTCAGCTAACACAGACATCACATAAGTCTTAAGAAAAGGTAAAACCATTAGAGAGAAGTGCTTTTAAAAATCAAACTGAATCTGTTTGTGTGAAAAACAGCAAGAGTGGTGCTACGAGGACAAACGTGAAGAATGGGTGCGATGAAGTGGTTGGTGATTTTTGTCTTTCTGGACCTATACTCACAGGTAACTAATGGAATAAAGCTGTTTAGGTAGCTTATTTCCAGTTCTTTTACTCTGTTTAATTTTATTTTATCATTTGCAATTAGATGAAGCTATGATGAAGTAATATTTTCTCTTCTAAATTTGCAGGCTGCAGCTCAATCAGGTACTGTATTTTCTCTATCTACCATATAAGAAGTATCACACAACCTTGATTACTTTATACTGTGATGTGTCGCTGAGTCTATTTTTCAGGATGATGAGCACATGCTATAATGACTTACACTTCTCTTATCACTCTCATCAGCCATCACAGTGTCCGTGTTTTCTGCAACATCCAAGACTGTGCTACTCAGATGGGCCAGGTACTCTGGAGCCACCTCGTACAAGATCACTGTCGCCCTCAAAAGCTCACCAAGTGACCCCATCGCTTTCACCACGTTTGGTCCAAACACAGTGTTGGGCTCGGTCAGCTCCCTGTCCCCAAACGTCATGTATATCTTCACAATTGAAGCTCTGGATAATTCCGGAGTAACATTGAGTTCTGCATCGATTGATTCAACAACAGGTGAGATATACAGCTGTCTGTACCTTTAAGTTTTTAATAACACAATGATCTCTTTTATCCTCAGTTATTTCTTAAGACTCTATTCCAAGTTATTTTAATAGATAGTATAGTGCTGCATGAGTGTAATTTAATTTACTTTAAAAATTTTTACACTACATTTTAAGCTGTTATGTCAAGACCAATTTATTATCAACCCAGAATAAAATCTGGAAAAACATGTATTGGTATTTTGGGATAACACATTTTATGATGCAAATTCAAACATCTAAATGTTGGTTGGGAAGAGAAAAGCAGCACCAGAGTCGATCCCACTTCCTAGCCTAAAATAGATGATGGTGTGGCTTAGTTTTGATGAAAGTGTCTTAGATTTTGATACAATTTTGCAGTAATATTTAGTGCAGGATTTTTCAAAGAAGGATTCAAAGAAGATAACGTATTGTTTTCTGTTACTAATCGCTAAAATCTGTAATGTGTCTTCACCTTATTGCTGACCTGAACACTTTGTGACTATTTCAGCGCTTAATATGATGGATCCCATCCAGACAGTGAAGCCGAAGGACAGCAGGAGCTTGATAGTGGAGTTTAAAGAGATCACTGGGGCGACTAATTACATCATTCGCATCCAAAGCAGCAATAACTTTTTTATAGAAGACACGGTGTCCTCATCTCCTGCTCTGGTCGAGAACCTCACACCTTACACTGAGTACACGCTCAGTGTCATGGCTGTGAACGGTGTAGGCCGCAGCCAGCCGTCCGCTCCTGTGACTGCAAAGACAGGTACAGAAAATGTCTACTTCCACAGCTGAGAAACAAAACATAATATACAAACTCAACGGAAAAAATAACCTAAGGGTTGATCTATGTGTAGAAATGAGTTTCACATTTACTGAAAACCTAGAGTAGTTTTCCCATCAGTCCCCATGCCCTGCAGAAGTCACTTGATCTGCCTTATTGTCCCATCACAGAGCCGCTAGGTACAGTACTGCCGGTCACTGTATGCACACATAATCAGAGTAAATCCAGGTTTGTCTCACCCAAGAAATGTATCAGCACCCCTGAGGGCCTTTTCTGTATCGGTGGTAATTATACCCAACCCCTCTATGTCATACACAAAGAGCTGACCTTATTCATAACAGTAGATAACACGCACCTCCACTCCAACCTCAGGGGAACATTTGATCCTCATGAGCCAAAAAAAAGAAGAAGCAACAAGCAGTTTCACAACGTTGTGTTTACAGGCTGACATTATTATTTTACCAACTTAATATCTCAAATGGTTATGTGTCCCCAAGGATGATGGATTAAGTTTCCCAACTCAGTTCAATGAGCAGATTTTCAAAACAGTTCTTCAGAGTGACTCAACTGATGTGACCTTACTCTCTCTATCAAAATATCTCTTTTATTTTCTGGGACTCACCCTCTCATTCTCTCTGTAGACAATAGAGAGAAAACAACCAATTTAAGAAAGACTGTTTTAGTCCCTAAAGGGAACAGATAAAAGGCAATAACATCTTTCATAACTCTGTTTTTTATTTGTTATGCTGCTAAGTAAAGGGTCTAAAGAATGAATACATTAAATTTTAATATATTACATACAAACAATGCACAAATAGATAAATTGACTCTGAGGTTCATATTCATATGCAGCTTATAGTATCTGCTGTGACTAAGTCAGACTTAAGTCATAAAAATGAAACCTGAGTCCTGACTTGGACTTTATTTCTGTGAGACTTGACTCACTTGATGCACGACCTAAAGTGATGACTTCAAGCCCTTGAAAACTGTGCTAAGTATTCTAATCAAAATGAATTGAGTGTTATTATTAATGAACACGAAATGGCTAGAAATGGTCATACTTTGGCTGAAAATAACATGTTATAGTAAGATCTCATTTCTTGTGGTGAGGCGCTGATTTCAATTTCAATTGATCCTTAATGGCAAGATTCTGTGACTAAAAAGTTAGTTAAATCCTAACTTAAATCTCTTCAATTCTAAAACAAAGGGATAATACCAACATACCTGTGAGATAATCCTTTTAAAGCCACACAGCTTGAATTATTTCTCAAGCTTTTATTTTGATAAAGTGAGTTTCTGATGGATTTCCCGAAGTCCTGCCTGGTAGAGATTGTAACTACAACCCAGTGAAGTCACAACTATTTCAATTCTTCGTCAATCCAACATTTTTGAATAGTCCCTCAAAAATATCTCACACATGTAAAACACTGTCTTTTCCTCCACAGTTTTGCCTCCCCCTGTGCTCTCGGCCTCCTCTCCCAGTAACAACACCATCATTGTATCGTGGGCCCCCGTTGCTCATGCTGTCCAATACACCCTGGACATTTATAAGCTAGGCTCAAACAACCCCATGGAGTACAACACATCCAGCACCAATCTGACCATCTCTGGCCTGGATGCTGGTTCACTCTACTTCATCAAGGCTTTTGCTTGGGACACTGAGGGCCGAAAGGGAGAGAAGAGTTCGTACATCAACCAGACAACAAGTAAGGAGGCGCTTAGACACATCTCTCTCAGTGATTTTACACTCTGTAACCTGTGAGATTATGCATGAAGAGCCTCATAATCACATTTTGTTGTTTGCATTAATATACAGTTATGTCATTAGTGCAGTAAACTATAGAATTATGTCACATTTTAATAGCTTATTGTCTAAAATCTTATCTGAAAAAGTTACTAGTAGATAAAAACATCTTAATAATATGATTAAGCAATCAGTAATATAATGCACTAAATTGCAGTGGAGAGAAGAATGCAATTAAAAAATCATATCATCAATATCAAATAAAACTTGGTTGTGCTGTGTACTTAAGTTCAGTTTTTTGCTGGGTTTTTTACTAGGACCTCCAACACCGTACTATGTCAGTGTGTCTGTGGTGAAGATTAACCATGTCCCCGGACTCTCTGTGTCCTGGGAGCTCGACCAAACGGTTTATGGAACCATTGAGTACCACGTAACAAGTGACCAGAACGTGACCTGTAACACCACATCCACCTCCTGCACGCTGCCTGCAGTCGGCTGTGGAGAGGTACACACCATCTACGTCACCGCCTCAAACATAGGCGGCCTTGGCCACCCATCCATGCCCGCGTTCTTCATCACCTGTGAGTAGCAGATAGGACAGTCTGTGGTGCTAGATACTGCCAAGTTCAGTGGAGGTACTTATCTGGTTGTAACAGGTTTTTGTTGGTAATCAGTGTGCCAAGCTTTTTGTAGAAGTTGCATGAACTATATCATAGCTTTAGGGAGGAGGATTTTAGTTTTTTCACTTTTTCATCATAGGAAACTATACATACAGCATTTATAAAGCACTTGATTTAACAATTGTTGATTTATTTATTCATTTTTTGCTGCCTGTTCCTGCTTTTTTGTCATCAATTTAATAATTTTAAATTAAAATTTGTCATAAAAAAATATGTAATATAATACAACAAATTATTGTGTTATACAGAGCAATGTACCAGTACATTTGAAAAGAGATTAATGCTTGCCTGAACATCCATCTGATTTTTCACATTAAGACGCACACACACATAAAGTCTGCAAGGCAACACTGTCAGTATGTAAGTGTGACTGAAGCCCCTGTTGTCCTGTGCTGTCAGTCCCCTGCCCGCCACACTCTTTGGCTCTTGTGGAGTCAGCAGAAGGAAACTGCTCACTGACGTGGTCCTCGGTGCCTCATGCTGACAGATATGTGGCCTACATCAAGAGAAGTGACGGCAATGAGGAGCCCTGCAACACCACCAGCACCAACTGCACCTTTCAGTGCCAGTGTGGCTACACATACCGGATGTCTGTGTTGGCCTTCAACAAGGCCGGCTGCAGTCCTCAAGGAAACGTTCTCAACTACACCACCTGTAAGTAGCAGCAGCAGTGATATAGTATTTTGATTCTGTGATCACTATATGTTTATATGTATTTACCTGTGTGCTTCAGTGCCCTGTTGTCCAGAGAACGTATCAGTCTCAGTGGTGAGTACTGACACTCTAGAGATCATGTGGACGGCCTCACGTGGGGCAGAGCTGTATGAGACCCGGGCTGCAGACAGTTCGGAGGTCATCCACTGTAACGACACAGCACCAGTGTGCGCCCTCTCTGACCTCAGCTGTGACAGCAGCTACAGTGTCGTGGTGACGCCCTGCAATGACAACAGTGGCTGCAACCGCGCCTGCAAAGCTCACACCAAAGACACAGGTATGAAATGTCTTCTTATATGTATGTACGCGTACCCATTAAATATTCAGATACATCTGACCAGTTCATATACAGGATATAAAGAAAACAATATATCCTTTTATTCATTTAACACATTCAAACAAACAAAAGTTCATTAGAAAATCACCCACACTTTTACTTCATGTTTCATTTCAATAACTACAAATTATTTATATTTATTTATTTTATTCTATTTATTTATTTCAATACCAATACACTAAACTAAAACTTTGTAAAATTATGTTTTGTGTTATTTTATAATTATTACATTCAGTCAATGCGGCATTGATGTTTGGCAGGATTTAACAGGAATTACTCCTTTGTCTACCACATGTTCTCATTAGTTTGCTGAGATCTTCAGACATAAACTCTACAGACTCAGCCATGTTCAAAGCCTTCCCTCCTTCCTTTGTCCCCATCAGCTGCCTGCATGCCGATGAACCTGATGCTGAATCCCAAAAACTCCTCCTGCATCGGTGTCAGCTGGACTGCAGACAACAGGGCTGCTAATTACACAGTGACCGCAGTAGGAGATGACGGCACACACACCTGCATCACAAGTGGAAAGAGCTGTGACATCACTGACCTTCCCTGTGGCTCCACCTACGAAGTCAGTGTCATAGCAACCAGTGCCGCCGGCCAGAGTTTACCAAGCTACTCTGACACCCTAGAAACAGGTGAGAAGTGAGAGGCGTGGATTGATCTGTTCAGTCAGGAAGTGCAGACAGATGACAAACACAAGGACAAAAAGGCGTCAGTGCTCCTTGCCACTGATTTTACAAATTTGTGTTTTGTGGTGGTGGAGAGCACTTTCTAACAATTTAGTCTATAACAAAATAAAAGTAAAGCATTCAAATCCACATATTTATGTACATGTAAAAATGTTTCTTTTTATTATCATAAATAAAACACCATACAGCACCATAGAGGATTTCCAGGAGTGATGATTGCTGCATATGATATATTTTTACCAATACAGTACACTAACTGAGATATCCAAGAAAAGACAAGTTCACCTTGATAAACTTGTGTTTTCACCAGACTAAAAGTTACATAAACTTGTGTAAAATTAGTGTAGTGCTCCTTTAACTTCAACTCTATCTTCCATTAAATTTGAACACGCAAAAGAGTTTTTGTCTGCCTGAAATAACAATAGAAAAGCTTCATCATAGTTGACTTTCCTCCGTTGCTTCTGGTCACCATGTACCCACATACATGTCCTCTTCTTGTACAGAGCCCTGCTGCCCGATGAATCTAACTGTCATTCAGGTGACTCAGGCGATGTCCAACGTCTCATGGTCTCACGCCAAAGGAGCATCCTCGTTCATCACCTCTCTGACATCACCGCGTGGCCACGCCCGCTGCCACACGCAGGACTCCCACTGTCTCATGGGATGCATCACCTGTGGCACCAACTACACCGTCAGCATGGAGGCGTTCAGCCACAGCGGGCGCAAGTCCAACTGCACCTACAAGGGTTTCTCATCCAGTGAGTGATGAGGTCTCTTTTTACCTGATGCAAAGTCCTTAACAACACTTTTGAGGAGTAAACTTAAAATAGTTACTTGTCACAAAAGGAATTAAATGGTACCAATCATTATGTCCACAACTGAGTTTTGTAGGTTTGTAATGATCCTTCAGACTTAACACTCATGAACCAGGATTTATTACTTATTACTTAAACATGTTTAAGAGGTAAAACTATAGAGGTAAAAAATCATTCATATCCATTATTTGAGTCTGAACATTTTGTCAAAGACATGTACACATTGAAGACACACATTTTTATAAAACAAATAAACAAAAGCTGTAAACAACCTCTGAGCAGTAGCATTACCAATTGCCAGCACATATACACATAACAAAATAAACCAAACTAAAGCCGTGCACAACCTATGAGGAAGATTGTTTGTGAACTCTTCTGTAAAAGTTCCCATAGTATTAAATATAAATTTAAATATAAATACTCATACTAATGTACATGTCCATCTCTCTTTAAATCAGCTTTAATTTCAAGAGAAGTATCACTGATGAGGTAGAAGCTGGACCTTTTGTTTTAGATAATAACATACTCTTCGCTTCATCAATTCGTCTTTTACACATAGGCGCCTGCTGCCCGTCGGGCGTGCGGCTCATCAGGATGGCTAACAGCTCTCTGCGGGTGTTCTGGCGCAACACCGGCAGCAGCCACATCACTGTGGTGGAGATGATGGGCAGCAACAACAACTACACCTGCACCGCATCTCGAGGAGAGAACAGCTGTGATGTTGGAGATGTCCAGTGTGGAACTGTTTATGATTTACTGGTCGCGCCGCTGACACCAGAGGGCAGCAAAGTCCAGTTCTGCCCCCACAGGATGTACTCAGGTGAAACTCTTTATTAAGTCATAATAGCTCACATGTTTTCATTAGGATTCATGATACAGTTTTAACATACAAATGGATGAAGTAACTCAAAATATTGCAACTTTCTTGGAGAATTAAAACACAGTGTTTCAGCAAAGTATTAGGGATCTTAGATTTTTTTTAGGAAAAAAATAGTAGTTGACAACATTTTGATTGAATCTGACTTTTCTGTTTTGCAGTGAGTTGTTCAGGGAGCAGCGTTGGCACAGGTAAGAACCTTTTTAAATTTTTAGTCTACTTTGATATTTATAAGTCTTTTTGAAATTTTATGATAATAGCAAAATATTGTAAGTGTTGTTGGATTTTTTTTTTAAATATAATTAAATTTCTTCTCCTCCAGTGGTTTACAGAGGAAAGAGAAGTGTGGACTAGCACACAGTAAGTGAAACATATGATGTCACTCTGACCTCAGTCTTATATTGGATATTTCATATGAAGCTCAAAAATGACATTTTATAAAAACACAAGTATTAAGATAATATAACAAAGCAATGCACACAAGACAAAATATGACTGTAGACATAGAAAAAAGGGGGATGCCCAAAGTCAAATACACATGCACCTCTTAAGATTTAAGTATTCTAGTTATTTAGGGAAGGGTTCAGACACATCAGTTTGTTTAACATAATGAAACAATTTAGTGACATATTTTAAAGAGACTTTTCTGCAACACACAGGCTCATGACATTGCTGTTATTAGATTCTAGTAGATCACCTGTGTTAAATGTAAAAATTAATTGCATTTTTGATGCTATGTCTTGACGACTTCCACAGATACAACACACTTCTTCATCATCGTCTTCCTCCTGTATCACCACTGCTACACTGGAATGAAGCTATGCTTGTAGCTAAACAGAAGAATTTTTAAACCAAGAATAAATGCCACTCGGTCATGATCTGTTGGTGGATAATGAGAAATAAATTAAATTGTTTATTCTTATAAACGTTCCTTTAAATGATGTTCATGTATCATGGCCAAACAAAACTATCATTGTAGTCTTAACATTCACTGAAAACTGAAATGTGACAAAACCAGGGCTGAACAGCACAAGTCAATTTTTTGTGTTCTGCTCAAAATATGTCTCATGAGACAAAATTAGGATTTTCATTTGGTCAAAGTGAAAACTTTTCTCATGATAAAACTTTTAAATGTTTTATCTACAAACAACAAGGCTAAAATACACATACTTTATTTTATTTTTTGATTTTTTTTTTTTTTTTTTTAAAAACAACACTCAATAAGCCAGAAATGTAATCAACAACAACAGGGCTTAAGCCCCCTCATGCTGACCTGAAGCTATACTGACCCAAAACAAGGAAAAATGACTAAAATTTAATCAATCAAATTACAGTGCTCCCAACATGTCAGATCACATTGAACTTGATGTGCTGATTATCATTAAGTCATTCTTGGGAGTTGTGTAAAATATCATTAATTTATCAGTAACTTGTAAATTGTAAGGCTAAGTCACAATGGTTTGTTCAAAAATGACTCGCAGCTATCAAACATCCAACTCAAAGAGCTGGAAACAAAAATCAGACGGGCTTTAAAATAACATTAATTGTGGGTTTCACAAATTTTGCAAGAAAAATTCTAGAATGAAATTGGTGTAGTCTGTAAGAACAGATTCATGTAAGAAAAATGGAGATATAAGGTATTTGAATGTGTTGTATTTGGATTGTTATTTGAGAAAATGTCTTTTGGTTTATTATAGTGCCCCCTAATGGTTGATTCAAGTTTTTCTGGCCTATAATCTTCTATTTTAATTTTACATTTACAGAACCCACAGCTTAGTTATAATAATCAAAATCATAATATTATTGATATAATAATACTAATGATAATAATAATAATAATAATGATAATAATAATAATAATCATTATTATAATACCCCTAATAATGTAACTGATGAACATAGTAATTGTTACCAAGCCCCCCAGACATTGTAAACAGTGCGTGAAACATTCACATTGTTTTAAGTGTTAATTGGCATTTTTACAAAATTCAAATACATGTTTTTTTTGTAGCTCCAGCCCTAAGTAGGAGGCCTCCTGATGATGAAGCAGCACACACTGACGTGTACATCTAAAATCCTTTTGTTTTCTTCAGTGTGTTCTTCTCAGGATGCATTTAACTGTTTGGAAAATGTGTCACTGTGTAAACTTGACCCATATTTCAGTGAATAAAGAATTTCCAACATCACGTTTGTGTATTGTTTCCCATTGTAGACATGCACGGTATAAAGTAACAGACAGAAAGACAAATGCTTCATAGGACCAGTGTGTTTATTAACCTGTTTCATGTGTATTTTGTTGATAATGAAAGCTCAAAAAAAGTTCTGTTGGGGTTCTTTGACCAACCTGCCAGTAATGCCGGTGGTTTCCAAAGCAAAACCATCATCACTCAGTAAGTGAAGCTCTGATATTTACATCTCATTTGATAATAAAGTTCATTGTTTCTCTCTCTACAATGGCCACAAAATCTGAACCAACAGTCTGAGTTTGTTCACATTTTCTCTACCGCTCTTTTTGTTTTTTTACTTTTGTGTCGAGCCTTTGCATTTTCACTTTCACTTTCATACCCTTAATTTTGATGGTAACATTTTTTTGAATGTCATAACTTTATCATGACAATAAAGTTAATTGAACTCATTACTCTACACACAAGCAACAATCACATGCAAAGTACACAGTTGAATGTGATCAGCATACAGACTGACTTTCTACTGAATTCACCACAAATTTAGTAAATACAGGTTCATTATAAGAGGTCTAAGAACAAAGCCTTGAGGTACTCCATGTTTCACTTCAAACAGAAATCCCTCAGAAAAGAGCCTGACCAAAGTGTGTTCAAATAAAATTCACACTGTAAATGTGGTGTAACAAGTAACAACAACTTTTTTACAGGGCGGTCAAAGATGTGAAGAAGGTACAGTGGATGTCATTTGCAGCTACTACTGTTGTAAAAATATTTTGTTAAATGATATTTTGATTCAAACAGGGTTTTTTCAGAAGTGCTGCTCTCAAAAATGTTAGTTCTGATTTGTTGTTCAGGTTGTTGCTTTCTTTTTAGAGCTTAAATGCACAAAAACAGCAAAACATTCAGTAACAGATGTCACAGTAAGTCACTGACGTAGTCACCTGAAGGTCAGAACAAATGAAACTTTTCTGTCTGTCGGTACTGCGGTGCCCATCCACCAGAGTGGCCTCCAGATAACAAATGAAACACATGACAATAAAAAATATATGTTTAGTTACAGTGTATTTTTGTTTTTAAAAAACACACACAGCCAGCTTCAAGCTTCACAAGGCACCCATCCCACAAACATGTGCTGCTGTGGCCTTTTATGTCACAGTACAAGTTTCAGTTGGCTAAAGTCCCTGAAAAGACAAAGGAGATGTCTGTGGTATTATTCCCAGTGCACTGTAAACAGTATGGGTTATCGATAATGATACTGTGGCACTCTGTGGGGAGTTATTATCTTTCACAGCTAAAGCAGTGGACATGACTCAGCCAGAGAAAGGTGGGATTCCTTTGAGACACGCAGAGGTCGGAGATCTTACATAACATGTTGAAAAAACTACCAACTGAGATAGTTTAAATACCATTTCTTGAAATAGTTACAGATACTTTGAAGCATAATTCATTGACAAGACACACACACACACACCTGTAGGTCCATACACATTTTTTAAATGTTTTTATTGTGTGAAAGACAAAGAAATACACATTAAGTAAATAAGTAATTTAAAAACTCTCGTTGACAGTGGCCTTTTTTGTGTGTTTTTTCAAGCTTGCTCTTAAGAAATGTCTTACTCTTCAGGGAAAGATGTGTTGTCACAGTATAATGAATAATCTGATCAGATGCCTCTCACATCCTTCATCAAAACCAGAAGTAGTATGAAAATACTGACATTTTTTTTTGCAACTACTACTTCAGAAAGACCTTCAGCAGTGTGTTGAGGAGATGGAAGCACAGAAACTCAATAGACTGGTTAAGAGGGACAGGTCTGTCCTGGACTTGATCCCATTGAGGAAGCAGGGGAGGGCATGATGTTTGCTAAGCTGCCACCAATCTAGCCAACACTTCTCACCACCCTGCACGTGACTGTGGAGCCTTGATGCAGCTCCTTCAACAATAGACTACCACACCCACAGAGGAACTACAGCCTTGTCCACACGGGGAGAAAAACGGTTTAGTTTTAAAAATGTTTTCTGTGAACATGGCATCGTCTCAAGAAATGTCTGTGCTCAGTCCATGGTGTGGATGGAGTTATGATAACATCACAGCCACTTAGCACAATATACAGTAATATACTTTATTTTATCACTTCATTTTGTTCCCCATACTAATATTTTTCTTTTTGTGAAATCATTTAATTTCCAGTGTTGATGTTACCCACAGTATGTGGGAGAGGTGTATGCCATGTTTCATCTCCCTCTGTCTCGCATTTTGCTGTAACAACTGAATTTCTCCCTTGGGGATCAGAACAGTTTATCTTATTTTCACCTCAGTGGAGTATAGGATTTGGTTTTAAGTGGCATGGATGATAGTGGATTTGTCAGCTAGCACCTCCACTTAGAGGTATTTAATTTAACCACAGCATCCCAGTAAATTCTAGTAACTCAACCCCAGCTCTACTCACATTTCCACATTTTTCAGGCTTCCTACAATTACTGAATAATCTTTTTTTAAATGACAAATCAATTTTATTATTTGATTTATTTCATTTTATTTTGCTATTGGACTAATGGGACTTTTTCACATTAATGAACATCTGTTACATTTAAAGTATAGGAGTTCACACAATGTTGATTAAATAAGGTAAATCTCATTGTATTTACAGTATAGTTCTGAATGTGGCCTCTGGTGGTGACATTCTTGGATGGGAGCACTGGTACCAATGTGTTTTTTCATCATGAGTTTGTAGGAGCTGAAGAGGACAGCAACCACAGAGCATATGCACCCATCAACAATGTTTGTGTAATTACTCTCACTGCCAGAAGAGGGCAAGGAAAGTTACACACTGCTGGTTTAATAAAGAAATTCTCTTGCATCAGAACAGATATAGTGATACCCAGACTATACATGGTTAAATGTGACCGTTTCCATTCAAATAAGCATAGTAACTTATTATTATATATCAAAGATTAAGAAAAAAGGTCCTACCTCACAGTGTTTACTGATTACTATTTTTGATTACATTCTAAACAGACTGAAACATACTTTCTTACACACACAACATTTTTCTTTAAAGATCCTAATCAACCTAACTGATATTGTGACTGGTGACAGTGGAGAAAACAAACTCTCCCCATTCATAAATTCCACATGATTTCACTAATCTTCTGGCGTGCCTTGCCTTCTCCGCTCCAACCAGCACCTCTCCACTCTTAAAAACTTATCACCATTTATCATTCTGCCTTTCAGACCAATTCGATTGCCACCCTCCTCCTCCTCACACCTCCTCCTCATACTGATCAACCAGAGCCTTGTGGCAGTCCTCCTTCATTCTGGTCCACCACCATTAGCGTCTAAACTCTGGGGGGGTCTGGTTCAGCCCTGTCACAGCATCATCTGAATGTAACCACCAAAAGAAGTACTTCTATTATTCTTTCTTCTGTTAATCAATAAATATTGTTCATTACTTTCAATGTGATCTCTCTATATTGAAATAAAATCAGTACTTACTCACGGGTTATGTTCTAGCTGGTGCTGGTTTGCTGGTTTGTTAATACATCTGTACATCCCTTAGAAGCCTCACAGAAAAACTAACAAATAGATCTCGATGTCTTTTTTGTTTTAAGAGACAGTGTATTACCAAAGGAACAAATATTTAGATTTTGAGCAAGATCTGAGGATGGGATCTTGTCTGAAAAAGTCCTACAAAGGGAAAAATGCTGTAACATGACAGTGTTACACTATTTCTTCACAATGCTCTCAGTGTCAGTCTATAGCATCAGTACAGCTGGATTTTGCACTGGTGTAAGTTTGTGCTCTCTGTGCTGTACAACTTACTCTGGCTTTGCTGCTCTGTGAGTCAACTAGCACAGTTAAAGCTTTGAAACGTCCTCTTTTCCACCTTTAAGAGCCTGTTGAGGTTCTTTGAAGTGGTTGTAACTATAACTGACTGAACAGTTGAGTACCTCACCTTATCAAGTGTTGAGAAGACAATGTTGTATTTGATTTCTAATATCACATCATATGAGTCAGCAGCAGAAAACAAACCTAAGCAGTGAATGACTAAGATGACTTGAGAAATCAGTGGGAATTGAAGTTGCATCATAAGATGCTCAATATCTGTGACCTGTAACTGTGTCTACTTCAGGACAATATCGCAGCTGCATAAAAATACAATGAAATATCTTTGTGTTCACATCACTTGTCCTTATTCGGCATGTTTCAAAAATTGCTCTTTTGTTTAAGCAGGGCAGCTAAAGTTTCCTGGCAGGTTTATGGCCCGTATCCACTTTCATGTTGACTTCCTTTTTTCGAATACACGGTGAGGAACTAGGAGGGAATAGCCCTCTATTCTCCTGTGATAAAAGATCCTTTTCAGCCCAGCATGTAGCCTACATACAGTCAGGGATCCGTCTATCTAGCAGATAGTTGACATCACTTTTTATCCCAAATAGATTGCTTTAAATAGCAAAACAGGTTAAGAAAGACACAACTTAACAGCTCCAAGCATGGCATGTTTTGTAAGTACATCCCATTTAGACAAAGTCCCAATTCCCAAGTTTGCATTCCTGACTTCAGTTTCAGTGGCACTTGTCTCCTTTGGTTAGACGACCCCTCCCAAGCCTTTATCTGCTCGGTTCAGGTCATTCACTGTGTTCTCATGCATTGTTACAGTAAACACATGAACATATGTGTAGTCGCAGCATGCCTTTAGAGGGTTTTTTTTAATTTAACTTGGAAGAGTGGAAAGAGACTTAACTAAATAAATCTGACTAAAAAGAAATAAACAATTAAGAGACAAAGAGAGAAAAAGGGATTATACACAAAATAATGATAATGCCTTGACAATATGCAGCATTGTCTTGCTTGAGTTCATGCTATGTGTGATATGATATGAAGGTGCATGGCTTCTGTTAGTAGGTCAGTAAAGTCAAGCTGCATGCAAACTGTGTCCTTTGAATACTCAAGTTATGACATTACTGTGATAAGATCTATGTTGGTCAGGCTCCTTTAATCAGATTGAACTGATTCACTGAAGTTTAAAGTGGATCAATTCATAATTTGACCCACTCAAGTCTGAAATTACATTGATTGATCAATTCAATAACAGTCATCATAGTTTAGTGACAATCTAGACAAATATGTCACATGTTGAACAGTTTGTCAATGAGGTTCAGTGTCTCTGAGTTACAGTGTGGAGACTTTACTACGTTTAATTTATAGTTCAATGTTCACTGGCAGCAGAACCCCAAACTGTGGCACTGCTACTGTAAGGTAGCCATGTTGTTTTAAAAATGTTAAATTCAAAATATACCCAAAGTCTATTAAGGACTTTGTTACATATATTAAATTTTAATTAATTCATTCATTCATTCATTCATTTATCTTCTACATCAGCTTATCCAGTTGAGTTGCAGGGGTCTGCTATCTGTATTCATTTTTGTTTTTCAAAATAAGTATAAAGCACATTGTATGATAGAGATACTATATGTCACTATATTTGGAGCAACTATTATAAAACTCAAACAGAAATTCAAACAGACTGCTGACACAAACATATGTATGTTTGTGTTGTTTAGATATATGAGGGTTTGGGCTAATTAAATACTTCTGTCGACACAAATCACAGATATCAATGAAATCAAATTTTATTTCACTGTGTTTGATGGTCTAAGTTCCTAAATTTAAACATCATCTCTCAAGCAATTCTCATGAAACTGTGAAGGTTTAGAAATCTGATAAAATGATGAGATTGATTATGTGCTTTCAAAGTATGAAGGATCTGCAGGACACTGTGATAAAACAGTACTGAAGTTATATCACAACAAATTATATATTTTATCCTCGAAAAGGCATTCAGTGTACTGTATGAAAAGATAAAAGTTATATAATATATAAACTGATACAGAAGGACATTGGCTCTGTTATAAACTTTTGTTAACTGTAAAACAACAATAACAGGGAGAGTGATCAGTAATAATAAGACCAGAGTCAGTGAGAGAGAGAGAGAGAGAGAGAGAGAGAGAGAGAGAGAAAGAGAGAGAGAGAGAGAC
>OOFC01051603.1:5765-29130 GCA_900323345.1 Pseudochromis fuscus
TGATGGTAAACTCTTCCTGTACATCCAACAACATCTCGGTCTCATGGCAGGCCTCGCGGGGCTCCATCAGCTACATGGTTGTGGCTGAAAATGCTCAGGGTGACCAGTGGACCTGCACCAGCAGCAGCACCTCCTGCCAGATATCTGACCTGCTCTGTGGACAGGAGTACAAGGTCTATGTTGCTGGAATGGATGAACAGTGCACTGGAGCCAAGAGTGACATGAAAATAATTCGCACTGGTAGGTATCTCATTTCCCTGTGGTCACTAAAAACTGCTTGCTGACTGTGAATAGCAGCTCAGCTACATTTATTTTACAAAGAATACTGAGTGAATAGTGATCGATTTAGCAATTTGAATTTATTTGAGTAAACAGCTTGATCTAACTTTTCTTCACATTTCACATATCTCCCTCACTCCCTCATTAAAGGCACTGAACAGTATCTTGCTTTTTTATTGGTGCCTTCTTGTAGCAATATCAAAAAAAGATACAGACAGTATGCTGTACACTTCAACCATTTAAGAGACCATTTAAGATATTAGAATGATTTAAAAGATGCTACAATACCACAAAAAATACCTACGCTAATGGTTTTATGTTTATTTACCCTCTATACATGTAAATATGTAGAGAAGCAGTCAAATTATTTAGAGCGGGCTTTAAAATGACCCAATGAACTGAGTCACCAAATGAATAAACGTGTTTTAAAAATTTAAATATTCTCTTAATGTGTAATATTAATCTATCATTCATAGGGCTAATAAGGTTTTTATGTCAACTGGTCTCAGTGCATAATAACAAGATTTATAATTCACTTTTAAGTAACATATGCGCATTAAACATTATTAAATTAAGATGTTGTTTTGTTTTTATGTTTACACCTATATAATATTTTACTGCTTCATTTGGGTTTTTATACTAATTGTACTTAATTTTGTTTTATTCTCATTAAGTGATTATTTTAGTATTTAATTCAAGAAAAATGTGTGTTTTTTCAAGCATGTAACAACCAGCAGTTCAGTGTCTCTCTCAACAACTCCTGTAAACCATTACAGTGAGCGGAGTGTCTATTCTGACCTCTCTTTTTTCTCCCTCCAGCTCCGTGTGTGCCAGAGAACGTACACAACAGTCTTGACTGTCTGTCTGGTGTCCTCAACGTTACTTGGGAGTCGACGGGTTACTTTACAAATTTCCGCACCTCCGTGATGAGCAGCAAAGGTCATGTCAGCATCTGTGCAACGAGTAAGCATCACTGCATAGTGAGGAACATGCAGTGTGGGATGACCTACAACGTCACAGTGATGGCCCAAGACGAGGCGTGCAACAGCTCCCTCAGCCCCACACAGCAGGTTTCTACAGGTGGGTAAAGCTGTAGATAGTGGCGACAGTCCATCTGATTACAGATAAATAGAGGTGGGTCTGTTTTTTTCTTTGTCCTGGGGTGGAGTCATCCAGTCAGATCTAAAGTCTCCATAAAAGACTAAAACCAGCAGAACATAAAATGTGAAGTTTTGAAGAATACATTCAGATTTCAATTTGTAAAAAAGTTTAATCTGATTTCCCTTCAAGAAAATGTGTTTTAATGCAGTAAGAAAGGTTTCACTCAACTACTCTTTTTTCTTCTTCTTCTTCTTTTTCTTCTTCTTCTTCTTCTTCTTCTGCTTCTTCATCTTCTTCTTCTCCCACTCAGCTCCCTGCCCTCTCTCATCTTTCCTTCCTACTGTGAACTGTAGCACTGGAGTTGTATCCGTCACCTGGAACAACAGCGTGGCTGGAGTTACGTACACAGTGACTGCAGTGGACTCCATGGGTTATAGACATAACTGCAGCGGCACAGACAGCGGCTGTGATCTCAGGACACTGAAGTGTGGGACAAAGTACAATGTCACCATCACACCGTCCAGGAATGGATGTGTGGGCAGAGACAGCCCCACCAAAATGATCATGACAGGCAAGGATCAACCATATTTCTATTTCATTTAGATGATGAGGTAGATGTGCTGTACTGTCTCCTGTTTTATTTGTTTTATCGTTTTTGTTTCTTATTGAACCCTATTTACATGTTTTTACATTGACTCATGTGGTATTTTATTGATCTTAATACCTTTTATGTATTTCTTGTTCGTACACGTGCAAATGCATCTATTTGTTGTACTCTTCATGCACTCTACATTTTTATTAGGCAGCCATTTAAATGTAGAGCAAATATTTTAATGTCAAATCATTGCTTGATATTCCAACAGCTGGAAATAAAAGGAATATTAATAACATTTTTGGAGCAGTAATGTTCTCCTCCAGCTTTCAAATGTCACTGTCAGGGTACAAGGCAAATGTTCCTTAAATAAAAATATACTAATATACATCAGTAATTTAAAATGTACTTTAAAATTTAGCTTCTACCCTCAGCACTGATGTCTGTTTCTCAGTGTAGAGCACCTGCAGCTCATGCAATTTAATTTCACAGATAAGACTTGAACCTAATTGTATTTATATTACAGATATGAAAAAACTCTAATTCTGGTATAATCTCCAGTATATAATTTTATACATTTTCAAACAAGAAATGTTAAACATAAGTAAAGTTTGGAACTGTAAAAACTAATGTTCTGATCCGTCCCTGGTTACCTCCAGTTCCCTGTGTGCCTCAACTGTTGGATGTGGAGATGGACTGCTTGACAAACTCAGCATGGGTGATGTATAATGAGTCAGCCGGAGCTGAAGACTACATCGTTATGGCAAGAGACGGCGAGGGTAATGTCGAGACGTTCAAGTGTAATTCCACATCAGACGAAATGTGCGCTCTGCCACCACTGAAGTGCAGCAAGAATCTCACCTTTACCCTGAAGGCCCAGGACCAGCAGTGCACCAGTGCACCCAGCAATGCTGTCACAACAGAGACAGGTAAATAAAAGGCAATATTTTTTCTACAAGCTTTGGTGGTGCATCTGAAAATCATTTCATCATTAAGTAGATATTAGGTTTCAAAAAGATCAGGGGTGTTGTTAGTTGACTGACAGGTCTGGTTTCCAGTGAGTCTCATACACATTGGGCAGCATCCACAGGTTCAAGACGCACCCCCTCACTCCTTCCTTTATATCCAAATATGGTCTCTTCTCACTCCAAATAAACAACATGGCAACGTTCGAGTGCAAACTTCAGTTAGTTTCGTCCATGTTGGTACTATTCTGGACTTAGTAATCTGAAAACATAGCTGCTGCTTTTAAGGGTCAGTGGTTGTAGGTGCAAGTTTGTTACTTTCAGTCATTTGGTATTGAAATTAGTTAAGAAAATATTTTTTGATCTGCACCCCTCATGACAGTTTTGATGTGAAATTTATTTTTTACCTACAAGTTAAGAACAACCAACATCTCATTACAGTGTCATTTATTGCCTTTGTGCACTGTGGCAGTAACATAATGTGTTCAAGTTTTTAATTTACTTGAAGGAGATAGATTCATAGTTTGTTCAGGATGAGTGTGACAGCCTCAAAACTTTCCATTTTAACCTCAAAGTGTTTTTCCATCCACAGCTCCCTGTCCTCCCGAGGATGTAATGCATTCACTGGACTGCGACAACAGCACACTTCTTATTTCCTGGTCACCTGTTCCTGGGGCGTTGACATACACAGCAACACTGGAAGAGATATACGGAGGAGAAACCACCTGCTGCACCACATCAGACACTGACTGTGACATCACTGATCTGCCATGTGGAGAAATGTACGTCTTGCATGTCACAGCTGAGGGACGGACCTGCAACAGCACAGAAAGTGAAGAGTACATCACTAAGACAGGTACTGTATATATAGAGAAATTATGTGTACAGATATATAGTCATTTCAAAGATAAACATAATTGAAATGAGAAGTAATGAAATAAATCCTTGTCTCCTCTTCCTCAGCGCCATGTGTTCCTCAGAACCTCACAGGCACTGTGAGCTGCAGCAACAATGTGGCCTCCATGTCCTGGGACTACAGTAAAGGAGGACAGCTCTACAGCGTGGAAGCAGTGGGAAGCGATGGCCATGTGGACCAGTGCACGTCGCCTCAGAACAAGTGTGACCTGACAAATCTACGCTGTGGACAGTACTACACAGCTACTGTGACTACAGAGGACATAGAGTGCAGGAGTAAACCCAGTGACAGCGTGATGATCAAGACAGGCATGTGCTGCTGATTTTCAAATACTCAAGAAATCTGAAAAATGATCTATAAATTTTCACTCATTTGTTATCCTGCTGCATACACCCAAGGTTTCTCTTGACATCTTGGAGTTTGAGAACTACAGATTTATACCTGCTCTAGTACATTTTCAGTTGTTAAACTCATTGGTAGTTAAATCTTTTGATATGAAATTATTGTGTAAAATGATTGGACATTTTGGCAAATATGCAATGCTTTTTTCTTGTTGAGAGTCCAGTGAGAAGATTGATGTCACTCTCATAAGATTATAGTACATATAAAGCTGTGTATCATTTTGTTTTGCTAAATTTGTGCAAGAACTAGTGTAAAAACAGCAAGTGGTTGTTAGTAGTTAGTCAGCACCAGAGACTCCAGCAAATTATTCATTGGCTCAATTTAGTTTATAAAGCCTTGTAAAACCAAATACTTGGAGTTTTTGTGTCAGATTTTTGGTGGGAACTTGATCCTAAGTTATCTTCACTTAGCATATAAACAGATCATCAGAGTGATATCAACCTACTCATCTAACTCATGCACAACTATTTTCTCCATGTTCTACTACAACAGAGTTTTAATTCCACAATCTTTTTAATTCTCAATATATTTAAAAACTCTCTCAGATGGTAGAAAAGACCGTAAGCCTTACTCTGAACATTCACTCTTCTCTCCAGTGCCCTGCACTCCTGCAAATGCTTCGTCTGTGATGAACTGTGAGGCCAATGCTCTGATTGTTTCCTGGCCTGAGACCCCAGGAGCCGATTCCTACATCGCCACATTTCAGGACAGCATAGGCCAGAGCACAACCTGTCAGGCCACAACAGAGGGCTCCTGCAACGTGACCGGACTTGGCTGTGGTCAGATCTACCACGTCTCTGTGGTCTCCTCTGATGGATACTGCGACAGCCCGCCCACTCCTGTGACCGACACTCCTTCAGGTAGGACAGTGAGTGAAGGGACCGACTAAAGGCTTAGTGAAACCTGCTATCTGCAGTTTCACACTTATTCCATTTTTGTGTTCATGTGATAGCTGAAACATTACGAACATGAGCTACACTCAGATCATTACTTCCATCCTTCTTCTCTTCATCCTTTTTTAAATCAGAAATTAATCTTGAGTCTATTGCCAGAGGTAACCATTTTCCCCCTCCTCCTCTCAGTGCCCTGTAAACCAAGAAATATCAAGGCAGTGATGGACTGCCACACGAGGACAGCCCTGGTTGGGTGGTCCCCTAGTGACGGAGCTATGTCGTATATGGTCTGGGCCACCACAGCGTCGGGTCACAATGTCACTTGTGTGACCAACAGGACCAACTGTGAGCTGGAAAATCTGCTCTGTGGTCAGAGCTACTCCGTGTCCGTCAAAGCTGTGGGAAAGACCTGCAGCTGCATCGCTAACATGACAGGGAAACTGGTCACGGGTGAGTAATACAATATTTTACACAAAGTAAATCCCAGTAAATGTTAATGTTGGAAATAGAAAAAGTAACATCACATTTTTCCGGCTTGTTGCACATATCCACTTACTTTTACTGTGGACGGATTGGAGGTAGTCATTGATGTAAATAACAAAGTTCAATGAATAACTGAATTTTATTATATTGGTTTTTAAACTATGGCTTAAAGATTATGTCTTTTCTATACTTTGATCCTCCTCTTTAGAGCCTTGTATCCCTGAACACATCACCACTCTATACAGCCTGACAATCGGCCAGGTGCAGTGGGACATGACCCAAGGTGCTGAATACTACACACTCATGGGGGAAACAGCTGGGGGCCTCATGGTCTCTTGTATCACCAACGACACCTCCTGTACCTTGTACAACATGCGCTGCAGCCAGAAGTACAGTATCGAAGTCACAGCTCACAATCATGTGTGCAAAAACATGTCAACCTCTACTGAAGATGCTTCAATTACAACAGGTGAGGAAACACCACATGACTGTTTTTTTTATTTTTGTCCTTTCTGTTTTAGATGAGTTGTGTCTTTCCACTTCCTTTGTTATCAAATGTGGAGGACATTTTGTGACAATGTTGACAGTGATTGTGTCTCAATGATTAAAAATATGTGAGTTGGGATTCGACCAGATCTTGAGAACTCTTTATTAGTTGATACTTTATATTGTCAGTACATTTGTTGATGAGTTAATCAGCTGAATTTTGAACTGTTCTGATAATTGTTCACTCTGTTTTCAAGCAATAGTACCAAACTTTTCTTTCAGTGCATCAGTTATGAAGATTCTCTGTGATATGAGAGTAAAAATAAGTATCTGTAGCATGTTTATCATACTTTCACAGAGGATGTATATATATATTTGTTTTAAAACATTATATCAACATCCTCTCTGCATCATTCAGCCTCTTCTGTCTCTTTTTCTGCACTCAGAGCCTTGCCCACCCAACAATGTACAGACAAGTATCAAGTGCATGAATGACCAGGGAACCGTAACGTGGGAGCCCAGTGAGTTCGCTGTGGGCTACGAGGCTCACCTCGCTGGCCGGGACGGCCACTCACTGTCCTGTCACAGTAACGAAACCTTCTGTAACGTCGAAGGCCTCCACTGTGGAGTGATCTACCACACCACTGTCATTGCTATTGGGGAGACACTTAACAGCAGCAGGTCCGACACTGTCCTGCTGGTTTCAGGTAATGTGCGCTCACACATTGGCTTAGTTTTATTAAAATAGTATGCACCTTGCACTTGAAGGCTAATTTAGAGACTGAAGTGGGTCGAAGTTAAATGTTAAATGTCTTCTACACCTTTCCTGTGCTGAGTTTTCTGAAAAAGGTTCCAATTTGTTTTTTATTTAGAAAACACTGTGAAGGCTTTCATGTTAAAATGCACCTTTTTTTCTAGCTTGAATTACCAGTTGGGCACAAAGAGCAGAGAATCGCATTTTTATTGACTCCTATTTAATATTTAAAGAAAAAACACAATGTATTTAGCAGTAGAGAACAACAGATATTTAAATCCCATATGTAGGGACAGATCTTATCAAAATAAACATGTTTACAATCTGGCTACACCTGTGTTAATCAGTATTCCTATTTAACTAGATACTATTTTTCTTCATTTGAAAAAAAGAGAAGCGCACAAATTTGGATTGCAAGTTTGATTTTAGTGAGTTCTAGCAAATTGTATTTATTTTCTGAAGGAGATGGCAGTGTGTTTACTGTACGAAAACCTCGATGTACTGAAGCTCGTCACTGATTTGCAGTCATGTATGTATGAAGATCAGAGCAGCTTTAACATGTCTTCCATAAACCTGCCTCCCTGTCCTGTCTCTAGCTCCTTGTCCAGGTGGAAACGTGGCAGCTGAGTACGACTGCGACAACAACACGGCCAAAGTCTCCTGGAGCTTCAGCAGCGGAGCAAACTCCTACAGGGTGGCTGCTGTTTCAACCGATGGCTACAGGGCTTCCTGCGAGACTGACGAACATTGGTGTGAATTGACGGCGTTGGAGTGCGGACAGATGTACAATGTCACCCTCACAACCATCAGCGACCACTGCCAGACAGAGACACGCACCAGTGTCACCTTCAGCACACGTGAGTCCGGCACCATCTCATTGGAGCCACTGATCCTACCTTTATTCTGAATTTAAAATCATCCCATAATATCTCGGTTTGTTCTTTGTGACACTAAACTGAACATGCTGTCCAGGCCCCTGTAAACCAATGCGTGTTGGAGTGGACCTGCAGTGTGGGACCAGTACGGCCAACATGCACTGGGAGGAAAGAGAGGGAGTGGAGCTCTACATGGCTACTGCTTCCTGCATGGGAATGACTCTGCAGTGCAACTCCACCAACTCCACCTGCCAGTTCTCTAACCTTACCTGTGGGGAGACCTATGAATTCTCTGTAACTGCATACAGTTACATGTGCTACAGTATGGTCAGCAGCACCGTGGAGATTCAAACAGGTGGGGGATGTCGTCAATATCTGATTATCTGGTATGATGATTGATGGAGAGGTTTAGATTTTAATAATTATCAATTAATTGGCCCATCCATTTAGTCCCCTGCTTAGGGACACAAAAGACACAAACACAAAAGAGCAATAACAGAAGTGACAGACAAACAGTTCTTCCTTTTATTTGTAAGAAGTAAAGATCAGATTTATTTTATTAAAACCATTACAAATAAATTGTAATAAAGCTTATTATAAACTACTATGAGTTTCACACTTAAGTGCTTCCATAATTTTCATTTGCCTAGCTTCTCATCATATTTGTCACGCCTCTGAGATGGAGAAAAAAACCTGCAACAAGTTTGATAATAAATCAATCTTTTATTTCTTCCTTGATGCCATTTTTAAATTCAAATATCTGCATATTATTTTATTTATTAAGTGATGACTTTGTGTATAATTTGTCAAAACAACTCTGTTGATTGTGACGACCATGAAACTGACAGAAAAATCATTTACGAGTGCTGCACCAGCAGTTTTCGTCATTTTTGCTTTAAAAATCATTCAATTTATAATCAAGATACTAACGTGACAGTTACGTCTAACTCTTTTTTTTTACAGAACCCTGCCAGCCCACTGGTCTGAGAGCCAATGGGTCATGCGACAGTGAGACAGTGCTGCTGGATTGGTCTGAGTCTCCAGGAGCCTCGGTCTATGTTGTGACAGCCGTTGGAGATCTGGGATACACCTCATCCTTCCAAACCAATGAGACAGAGGTAGAGGCTGATCTGCCCTGTGGACAACTGTTCACTTTCACAGTAACAGCTCAAGATGATCGATGTGACAGCCCTGTGAGCCTGCCCGAAGAATACAAGACAAGTATGTGTCTCATTTGTATTCTGTCTCGTGCTGGAAAGTGTGTGATCGGTGATGAGTTAACAGTTCACTGTCTCCTCAGGTCCCTGCATTCCTCAGGACGTGGAGAGCATTACGCACTGTGAGGACAGTTTGGGCACAGTCAGCTGGGCCCCGAGCGATGGAGCAGAGTCATACTTGGCCATTGCAACAGGACTGGATGGCCACACCCACGAGTGCACCACAGACAACACCACCTGCACCTTTGACGACCTGCACTGTGGTGAACAGTACTCCGTTCATGTCATCTCCATGGACTATCTTTGCACCAGCATGCCGAGCAACAGCACTTCAATACGGATGGGTAAGCACAAGAAATCCAACTACACTCATACTTTTGTGAGTTCATCCTTTTCAGAATTTTGTGGGCCACATCTGAGAATTAATACATGTTGTTAAAAATTTAATTAGGAAAAGAGAGTCACCCACTCCAAGTATCAAGCAAATAAATCAAACCTTCATGTTACTCAGAAATGCTGCAATGCAAAAAGTACCAATACAGAGCTGGAACTATTAGTACATTAAATTATTATGCAGTCACTTTTTTCTGTTGTATGTAACTGTAAACAAAACATCTGATGACATCACCTCCACCTGGCATTTTGACAAATATTATATGACATTAGATTAATTGATTACTAAATTAAAAAAAAAATCGGAAGATTAATTTGTCATAAAAGTAATTATGTGATCTTAACTGTTGTCTTCTCTTTTTAGCACCATGCATACCTCAGAACTTGACATCATCTTTTAACTGCAGTATAAAGGTAAATATTTGACCTTTAAATAAAAAAACTAAATACATTTTTTACTCATTGTATTTTAAACATATCAGTCTTTGATCATTTCAGCTTTGTGATATTCTCAATAATTTTGACAGGTGCTATACAATTTTTTAAAATGATGTTGTAATCTTCCTCTAAGGTGGGATCGCTGTCCTGGGATCCCAGTGACACTGCAGAGTTTTACATTGTGACTGCAGAGACCAACAGTGGCCACAAAGTGCAGCTAAGCACCAGCGACACCTTGACTTTTATTTCAGAATTCATGTGTGGTCAGGAGTATTTCCTGTCAGTCCAGGCAGCAGACTCTGAGTGCACAAGTGGTCACAGTGAGCCTTCAGAGCTTGAGTCAGGTAGATTCTTATGTCATACCTTGAGAAACTGGTTTTAAACACTCTGATGATCCACAGTTGAAGAAGGAAAACATATATTTCTCTGCACAAATGCAAAGATATTTTCCATAAAGTTCATCTAAAGTGTTTTATCTTCCTAGTTATAAAGTTGTTTTAAACTTTGTAATTTTGATACAGTTGTTTATTTTAATCATTCATTGATTTCTGAGATATTTTTCTTTTCTTAGCACTTTTTACCACTTATCAATAACATATCTTTCATGATTCAGCATCACATCAGAGTCTTCATCCACTGTGTTCTTGTCACATCCCTCAGAACCCTGTCCGCCCACCAACGTCTCCAGCTTCATGAACTGTGCTTCTGGCATTGCTGTGGTGTCATGGACCGGCTCGGCACGGGCACAGTTCTACACCGCCACCATAATGCCAGAAGATGGCCAATCAAAAAGCTGCTTGTCTGACAGCGAGCAATGCAGCATGCCAAATGTCCGCTGTGGACAGAGCTACACAGTGACTGTTGTCGCCTCCAACACGCAGTGCGACTCTGATCCCAGTGAGGCCGACATGCTGCAATCAGGTGAGAGTCACAGTTTTTAGTTGTTTATTTTTTACATTTTGTAAACAGAATGAAGGTAAATAGTCTAGAGGCAACACCTGAACTTATCATCCCGTTCCTCTCCACCATATTGTACCTAATTGCATGTTATTTGAATGTTGCTGTTGTTTTTTGTTGTTTTTTTTACACAGATTTAAAATCAGATCTCCTTGTTTCTAGCAATTAACAGTGACAGTATACTGTGTCTTGTTTTCATAGAAATTGACAAAATAATTTAATTGGGTGATAAATATGTATAGAACATGAATAACTTTTTTGGAAAGGGCAATATTTATTGTTAATATGCTCTCTGTGTTGACTTTTTCTAACCTAAACTGTTCTTCTTTATATACAGTTTGCTGGACAGATCACATGTGATATTTTCTCTGAGGCTCATACTGGGATAATTAAACTTGCTTCAATCTAATATTCCTTGTTCTTCTCTCCAGTGCCTTGTGTTCCCACTGATGTGGATGTGACGACTGACTGTGTCAAAAATCAGGCCACTGTATCCTGGAGTGTTAGCGAAGGGGCTCAGTCTTACAGAGTAATGGCTCGGAGCGCACAGGGATCGGGCTCCGTGTCATTCTGTGAGACTACAGGCCTGATGTGTACTTTGATGGACCTGACCTGTGGACGTGACTACTCCGTGGAGGTGGTGGCAGAGGATGATACCTGCTCAAGTTTGCCCAGCCAAGCTATATCGTTCAGTTCAGGTAGGATGACTGAATCTCATTTTATTTTTTAAACTTGACTATATCATTGGCTTATGGCTTTTAACATAATTATTACCCCTGTCCTCTGTTCCTCCCTTCCTCTCTCAGTTCCCTGCACTCCTGACATTGGCTCGGTGGTTTTGGACTGCTTCACCAACTCGGCCCTCCTGGACTGGAGCTACGCTGAGGGCGCCCTGTATTACATGGCAACAGCCCGGTCCTCTAGCGGCCATGTTTCCACCTGCAAGTCCAACTTCACCAACTGCGAACTGCAGGACCTGCAGTGTGGCCAGACCTACAATGTAATCACTGTGGCCTCAAATGATTGGTGCAACAGCTCCCCCAGCCACAGACTACAAGTCAAATCAGGTAAACAAAATAACAAGCTTTAACCGGGGTTCTTCAACTGTTTCTGAAACTAGTGATCCAACATTCAGTTATTGGTCAAGTCTGTGGAGATGAGAAATTAGCCTGTGCAATAATGTATACTGTTCCCTCTAATGTTTCTCTGTGGCTACCAGCTTTTTAGCTAAAGATCACTTATAAACACTTGGTCAAACAGCTTAGCTAACAAAATAGTTTATCCTTTAGGAGTATAACAACAAAAAATATAAAGTTTTTTTAATTGTGAGTGCAAACAATATTTTTATATCAGTTTATTGTAACACATAATAAGCAGCTGCTTTAGTGCTTTTTTCTTTTTTCTTCTTTTTTTTCTTTAGCCAATGTTGCTGAAAAACTTCTCAAAAATTAGGAAAACTATACAATAAACTACAGTGAAAATATATATAATTTGGTAAAAGTGAACTTTTTAGCACAAATGTCATGTTAACCCATAAGAATCCAGAACAATTTCACCTTAAAAGAAAATTATGAAGGATAATAAAAAACCAAATGGACCACATTTCTGAAGATCTGTAATATTACACATACTGTATGTTAAATTCACGAGCTATGGCATGATCGCACCGGGACGTTTAGTAGATGTCACTTAGAGACTTCACGAGTTAAAGTCAAAGATAAAGCTGTATGTGCAACTTGTCAGAGCAATGTTAGGACTTGTGACATCTGTGTCACCATGGTCAAGTAAGGTAAATCAATAGTTTGCCTATATCACCTCTCCTTAGCGTCTGTAGCATCACTAGCATCACAACATCAATTTGTTCTCTGAAGCCTTCCTAACCTCCGAGTTTTTAAAGTTATAAATTATAGTGCTTGGTGAAAACTACACAAGCAGCTACCGAGATTACTCAAAAACCTCTTTTCATTCTCCAACTTTCTCTTCTTTCCACCAGTGCCTTGTCCTCCCATGGATGTCAGGCCTGTACTGGACTGCTTCAGTAACACAGCCGAGGTGCAGTGGCAGGCCAGTGAAGGGGGTGACTCCTACATTGTCCAAGCCTTTGCTGTGGAAGAACACGAAACAGGCTGCGAGACAGACTCAGACTCCTGCATCCTGCCAGACCTCATGTGTGGCTCTACCTACAACATCAGCGTGATTGCCGTTAACAGCGTCTGCAACGTGTCGCAGAGTGATGTGAAACAGCTACAAGCAGGTGAGGATACAGAACATGCTGGGGGGCTGACAATGTGATAACTGGCTATGATACAGATTGAGCCAATTTAAAGTTGTGTGTTTTAGTACCAGTTTAGGTATATTTTTGAAATCTCTCGTTGGTTTTGGTCAACAATTTTCTTTCAGCACAGAAGGCAAAAAAGTAGTGCTGTGTTTTTTGTAATCATAAATCCTATCTTTAGGATTTTCTTAGATTGTTTTTTTACACACTTCCATGATACGATGTTTTCTCCTCTCTGGTTTGTCCATGTGTGGAGGACTTCTCTGCAGTACTAATATTTTTCTCTGTACTCTTGCAGTCCCCTGTGTGCCCCAGCAGGTGGACGCCCGGGTCGTCTGTGAGTCCGGTGCAGTGGCGGTCTCTTGGGAGCAAAGCAAAGGAGCGTTATCCTACACCACGGTTGCCCAGGGCAACGGCGGATACGCTTCAGTGTGCAACAGCAGTGAGACAACTTGCCTGTTTCACGACTTGCTGTGCGGCCTCAATTACTCAATCACTGTTAGCGCTTCAGATGACAAGTGTAGCAGCCCTGACAGCTCTGCTGTGGAAATCGACACAGGTAAGATTTATCTTATTAATCATACATCATACATATATGATGTATGTGAGCTCTATTAATACCCTTCTTTACTAACGCCTGTGTGTCTGCAGTGCCGTGCGTACCACAGGGGGTGACAGCAGAGATGGTGTGCATTGATAACACAGGCTTGGTGTCATGGGAGGAAGGGGAGGATGTGCCCTCCTACAGGGTGCAATCTTTCGGACCTGATGGTCACAAGCCTGAGTGTCAAAGCACCAGATACAGTTGTGAGCTGCCCAACTTACATTGCGGCCAGCTCTACAACCTGACAGTTACAGCTGAGGATGGACGCTGTGATAATAGCCACGCCTACCTCACCCTGCAGTCAGGTAATAATGAAGAATGTGAAGGTGTCACAGTATCCAAGTGTTTGTTTTTTTTAATACAATCACAGTATGTTTTGGTTCATTTTCAGTTTTCAGCTCAGAATAGTGGTGATGATTTTGTTATTGTTGTAAATAGTCTTTTGACAGACTGTTCCATAGTTGTGTTATAATCACTTTGTTTTTACTGATAGTTTTAGTTTGATCTTCTTTTTTGCCCTCCCATGTTTGACTGTCTGTGTCTTCCCTTGTGTGTGTTGTGTTACATCCTGTTTTATTTTGCAAGGTTACTGTTGACTCTGTGTGTCTCCTGTCTTTCTTGTTTTTGATCATCAGTCCCAATTACTTACACACTTCTTGTCACCCTGTTTGTATTAACCAGTGTTTCTTCCGCTTGTCCTTTGCCGGTTTGTTGTGTTACAATGGTTACAATTTGTCTTTTTTGGGGGGGGGTTGTATTGGATTCTTACCTTTTGGATCTTGGCAGTATTTGTGTTTGAACTATCCTCCCTTGTGTTGGATTTAATTAGATCCTTAATTTTTAAACCCTGGTCAGAAAAATTAAGAACTAATCTCATAAAGTACTTTTTTTTATTATTTATTTTTTTTACCTAAACTAAAAACATTTAAATTAAGGTGTAAACTTCTAACATGTATGAGGGTTACTTCTAATTCACAGGAAAAATATTTCAAATAACTGTGTCACATGTTTAACATCAGGATGCACTGTTTGCATTTTGAGTTAATATATCAAAAGCACTTTGAGAAGCTTGTTGTCATACATTTGGGTTAATAGTCCTGACTGTCATGTATGTGCATTAGTAAACAAACATCAGCACACATCTCTCTTTTTGTCTTTCCTCTTTCTTCCTCCCAGTGCCTTGTATGCCAACCAATGTCAAAGCTTCTCTTCGGTGCAACTCGAACTCTGCTGCCGTGACGTGGGAGCGAGCCAGTGGAGCACGTTGGTATGCTGCGGTGGGCATAACGGCAGATGGAAGTCACAGCACTGAGTGCAACAACAGCATGACCTTCTGTGATCTGACCGACCTGCGATGTGGACAAACTTACAACGTGAGCGTGTTTGCCCACGATGACAACTGTTCCAGTGTGGAGAGCCACAAGGCTTACGTGCGGACAGGTATTATAACACTCACTGTAGAAGCCTGTTCCCCAACATACATGGTGATAACGTGGTCAGATTAGTAATACTGAATTAACTGAGCTGTTATTTTCTCTCCTTCATTCCTCAGCCCCCTGTACACCTCAGAATGTTGCTGTTAAGTCACAATGCGCTCAAGGTGCAATGGTCGTGTCCTGGTCCCCCAACCCTGACGCCCAGTACTTCCATGTGGCAGCAGTGAGCAACACCGGAGCGAGACTCTACTGCAACTCCAGTGGTATTAACTGCACCTTAAGCCACCTCCCATGTGGACAGACCTACAACATCACAGTGCTGTCTGTAAGAGACGGCTGTGAGAGCAAACTGAGTGCTGCAGTGGAGACTTCTTCAGGTAAACTTCAACCACTCGACCATTTGTTCAAATTCAACATTTTGGAGTCTGATACCCCTTTTTCACTGAGTGGGTTCCAGTGCTAGTTCGGGGCCAGTTCCTGACTTAGCCCCAGTTTGTTGTGTTTCCACCGCCGCGAGAACCAGCCCCAGCCGCTAAAACTGGTGCTAAGTCTGGCCCCACTTCCTTGCAGGGCCAGAGCTCAGCACCGACTAAGCCAGGAGCTGGGAGAGCGACGGTGGAAACACAACTAGCGATAGTAGAATAATGAAATATTGTGAAGTAATGAAAATACCGACACCAGGAACAGGAACAGCACTTGTATGCACACGATCAGCTCCCCCATTTAAGCATGTGACCAGGAGGACATCGTGATTTCCCAAAACTGAATAAATACCACATGTAGCGATGCAACACTGCTTTGTTAAGTCAGTCATGTTGTAATAAGAATATCCGCTGAAAAAAATATTTTTTCATGGACTGATAGTAACATGGTAACAGTACTTTGTTAACAGCGGCTAGCTTGCTAGCAGCCGGTTGTTGGGAACCGGCTACCTATGCAGTGAAGTTTCAAGCTCATTCTGTTCCCTCACCTTCAACAGCACCATGCGTGCCCATGGACATAAAGGGTCGTCTGGACTGCATATCCAATGCTGCCTGGGTGATCTGGGACAGCTCACAAGGAGCGACCAGCTACTTCGCGCTGGCCCAGTCGCCTGGCGGTCACACCTCCAACTGCTCAGACACCTCCTCTCCCTGTAAAGTCCCAGATCTGAAATGTGGGACAAACTACACCTTCCACGTCACAGCTAACAACAAGTACTGCAGCAGTAATCACAGCGCCACCTTTGAGCTGGAGACAGGTATTCAGCAAGAATCTCTGTTGAATGTATTTGAAAGTATTTTCTCATATCAGTGCATCACTTTCTTAAATGATTAATCTTGCATTGTTATGGCGCTTTGCAATTCAGCAGTGTTTAGTTTCCCTTATCACAGAATGCGTTTTCATTAAACAATGAATTTCCTCTTATATTTGAATTATTATTATTTGTTAAACAAGATAAAAGCAAACCCACAAAATGAATTCTAATTTGTGACATAATTTCCTGTTTTTCTATGTGAAGAATATACTTCAGACCCTTCCAATTCCTCCTGTCCTCACCTGCTACACTTATCCCAACCTCTAGTTTGGGTGAAATCTTTTAGGATTACAACTGATTATCTGTTAAACACATAGACATGTAACACCACTTATTAAAGAAGAAACACAGCAGAAAAATATGACTTTGTGTCCAACAAGTTATGCTCTATGTTTCCAACAGCTGACTGGAATAATCTAAGAGGAGGGAGCATCAGGGCGTAGAATCTAATAATTGAGGTTTTTAATGAAGCCTTTCAAAAGAGTATCCTTTGTAAATGATTAGGCAGCAGGATACACTGCTAAATGTGTCTGGAATTTATTTGACTAAAGCACTTTTTGAATTATTCTTGAAGACAATTTTGGTCTTTTCCATGTCCTGTAGGTCCTTGTGCTCTAGAAAACGTACATACGATGACAGAGTGCAACAGTGACAGCATCTTCGTTGAATGGGAGGACACGTTGGACCCGCCCCTCTACCTGGTGACTGCTGAAGATGACAACGACAATCTAATTTCCTGTAACAGCACCTCCCACTCATGTGTACTACAGGACGTCCTCTGTGGCATGCACTACAGCATCGTAGTGTCAGCTTCTTCTGATAAATGCAGCAGCCTCAGAAGTTCTCCAAAGAAGATTAAAACGGGTATTTTTCCGCTCATCAGTATAATTACATTCACTCACTGAGATTTCTCTCTGCAAACACCTGTAAAGATATTTAAGGTTGTTCTGTCTTCTTTAGCTCCCTGTGCCCCAGACAATGTGACAGTGGTGCCAACATGTGAGGAGAATGGGGTTATAGTGGCGTGGACAAACTCCCCTGTGGCCACATTGTACCAGGCGACAGCCACTGGAGAGGACAGACATGTTACAACCTGCAACACCGCGGTGAACAACTGCTCCTTGGCTGATCTTCACTGTGGACAGATGTACAGTTTAAGCATCACTGCCAGTGGAGACAACTGCACCAGTCCTGCGGCAACTTTGACCTTCAGAACAGGTACAGGCAATAAGATTATTTTTTATTTAATGATATTTTTCATTTCTTTTTCAGCACAAAAGACAAAACACTCATATACAACTTTTACAACATATACAGTACAGTACAGTATATACAGTACAATATACAGTATACATTTTCAGAAGACTCACTCACGACAGGCAATAATAATAATAATAATAAGATAATAATTAGGTGTGCATCTTCACAGGCTTCATTTTCTGCATTACATTACTCAGTGACTCCAATACCTGAGCTGATTTTCTTGAATTTCCCCTCTGGGGATTAATAAAGGAATATCTTATCTTAATGGGAGCTCATACTGTGGCTCCAGGCGGCAAAACTCAAGGTTTTCTACAACTGAAAAAGGCCGTAGATCAGAGGTCCTCAATCCTGGTCCTCGAGGGCTGCTATCCTGCATGTTTTAGTTGTGTCTCTCTTCCAACACACCCGATTCATTGATCAGGATCGTTATCAGGCTTCTGCAGAGCTTGATGATGAGCTGGTCATTGAATCAGGTGTGTTGGAAGAGGGACACATCCAAAACATGCTGGATAGCGGCCCTCGAGGACCAGGATTGAGTACCCCTGCCGTAGATCATCAGCTAACAAAGCTGCCACACATTTGGTGACTCTCTTCCCTCCGAGTTACTTGGCAACATTGAAAGCTCCTCAGTTCTTGGCTGATTAGCCGGGTTTACTGTGTTCTTTATGGCTGCAGACATTAGCTCAGGTTAAACACAGCTAACATGGTTCCAAATACCAAAGTATAACATTTTTGTGAGGCAGACACTCAGCTTGTATTTTGTCCACTGTGTGTTTTCCACACAGTTCATAAAATGTAAAATATGCCTGGATGTCTACTTTCCAAATCCTGAGTGATTTTCTCCCACTGTTGATCTCTATCCTCCAAGGATAATAAATGTTCTAGTTTCTTTGAAGAATATGGGCAAGATGAGCATTTTTCAGCATTTAATGACATTTTAAAGATAATGATAAACACAAATAATGGAGCACAACAACATAGGCAGGAATCAAACCATGGACATTACATTACATGACATTGTATGTGTTTCACTGACGTTAAGAGTAAAGCAGTATAGATTTTATGAATAAACTGACACTTCTTTTTGTCCATTTTCAAATTATAATCAATAAAGATGAATATTCAACAAGTACATTTAGAAACTGCAGACTGACAATGTGCTGATTTCATTTTCTTTTTCACTTTTCCTCCTCTTTCCTCTCAGTGCCCTGTGCGCCCTCTGGTCTCTCAGTGGATTTGGATTGTGAAACCAACTCTGGTGTCCTGTCGTGGAATACCAGTGAAGACGCTGTGGAGTACTTTGCCTGCGCACAACCGATGGAGGGAAACGCCCTCTATTGCAACAGCACTGTTGATTTCTGTACCTTCGAAGGCCTGGAGTGTGGTACCATTTACAATTTCTCTGTTGAAGCATCTGATGGCGTCTGCAACAGCTCTTTCAGCCCACCTCTGCAAATGGGAGCAGGTAATTGTTAGATAAACAGTTTATTTAAGCCATAGGAATAACTGAATAAAGATACACATATAGGTAAGATTGCAAACTACTGCAAAGTTTTATTTTTGTCTTTCACTGTCTTTCGTCTACAGCTCCATGTCCTCCAACTTCTGTGGATGTCCAGATGCAGAAGATAGAACAAATGTACTGGGCCATGATTTCATGGAGCACAGTCAATTGCTCTGATGTGGAGTATTTGGTGGAGGTGACCGGTCGAATCAACAACAACCCACAAGCTCAGATGATGATACAATCTTACTGGCTCGCCATGACATACTTTGAGTTCCCGCTGCCTTGTAGCACAGCTTTTAACGTCACCGTACGCTCCAAAAACGGAGGTGGGGTCAGCGAACCATCGGGCGTTTTCACTGGAGTTACAGGTAAGTTTACGTACACATTTCCAACTTCATACTGAAAGGGGAGTTTTTAGTAAACGTCACATATTCCCACAGAAATTCCTTTTTTCTTCCCTTCTGTGTCATTTTGGGTCAAGGTTTACATATTTCACATTAAGTTACATGCTTTAAAATTTTTAAGCAGTACACTTGATAAATGATTTAAAACACACTTCTTATATATATATTTGTCATCAATAAAACAGATTTGTTTGTACAGCAGCCTGACAGTGTTTTCACTTGTTTCCCTCCCAGCCCCCTGTGCTCCACAGAATTTAATGTACATTGGAGGCAGTGAGTCTGCTGAGCTGTCCTGGGAGCCATCAGTGTTTGCCATGTGGTACACCGTCTACAACGTTTCAGGGGGAACCCGTATAAAGCTTTGCAACACGACCGGCCTCTCCTGCCAGTTGACCAACTTCGATCCTAGTACCACTGAAGTGACTGCGAGCAACGCAGTAGGAGAAAGCAACCCCAGCCAATCTATTATAGGTCAGACACATGGCAATAATTTACACCACACACGTGACTCTGAAAAATACTCTCCCTAGAAAGTCCTGTAGTTTTGTTAACATTGTTCAAGTTGTTGTGAAAGCTGTCAGTCAGATGGAGACCACTACAAGAGTCGGCTTTGTTTGTAGTTTAAAGTCCACCTGAAACTGCTTCTTGCATCATCTAACTTCTGTAACGTGACATATTTCTGGCAAAAACAGGACATGTGGTCAAGACAAAACATTTGGAGCAATGTGATTGGTCCATTGAAACACAGCAAACACATAGCTACCTAGTGAATGTTACTAGATAACCTACATGCTATGTTTCTAGATAACATCAGTCCTGCACTCTAACTAACAATATTGTTCCAACAGACTGATTCTTACTACGGCTGCTACTAATCTCTGTCAGTGGGGGGGGTGTAGGTGCCTGAAGATGGACTTGCCCCTCTCCAGCCACCCTCTGGTTCCCAACCCAAATCCCAACCCACTGAGCCACTGCCCCACCCCCATATCCAAACATGCTCACTTTTGACTCCAAACAACCAACATGGTGATGCTCAAATACCAAATTCATGAAAAATGAAAGCCCACAAACTGATGGACAACGTCACATTAGCTTCTTCCATTCTGTATACAGTCTGTAGTTGCAAGAAAAGATTCCAGTGAACACTGCTAAATGTAGTTAGGCAAAAAAAGTATAATTGTAAAAAAGGAAGTAATCACAGCAACAAAGCCTAAGAAATAAATGAGTATGGAGGTTAAATGGTTGTCTTCTTTTAAAAACCCAGTTTCAAACGTTTTTTCTCTTCATCTTCCTCAGGACGGATTGAAGCTCGTAGAAGAAGAGACCTGCGGGCCACACAAGTCTTTTCTCATTTAGAAGAAGGTAAATCTGTTGTTATTAGTGTAATACACAGCTTAGAGACATGTAATCAATCAGCTTTTTCTCACTCATCTCTTTCTGTCTCTGTTAGATCTGGAAACCCCAGAAAATGTGACTGTAACAGAACGTGGAGTTTCCTTGAACGTGACGTGGATGAGAGTGAAGGGGGCAACTGAGTATGTACTCGTCATTCTGGAGGAGCAGGGAGGAGGGGAGGAGGAACATCAGCTGGTGGAAGTGAGAAGCATCCAAGGTGATTTTCACTTGGAGAAAGACCTCAAACCCTGGACGACCTACTGCATCATGGTGGCAGCTAAAAATGCCATGAACCAAGGCGAATACACCTGGCCAAAGTGTATAACAACCGGTGCCTCTTAATGATACACACAGAGATTCACTCACAGACACTGGACTAAAGGGAAATACCGTCATGTGGTTTGTCTTCTCTTCTCAGTAGCATTCAACAGCAATTGTTACTGGTTTGATCTGTAAGAATTTTAGGAGTAAAATTGTAAAAAAGGAAGTAATCACAGCTACAAAGCCATAACAAAGTTCTTCTGTATGGAGACACATCTTACATGTCACAAAGAAACTATGATCAAACCAGAAGAGAAGCTTTAGATTAAAGTGCTTATAAATCTTTCTTTGCAATAGGTTGTATACATTTTCACAAATTGTGGCTGGTATCATAGCAGCATGTGGCATTATAGCTGTCTAACAAAGTATTGCTGAAATTATATTTATCAAAAATTTATATTTTTCAGATTTAGAGTTATTAGATTTTCTGGATGATTGTTAAACCAAAAACAAAATGTAGTATAAACAAATAAACTGATAATTTATCAAGCAATATTTTTAAAACCATGCAGTATATGTTCTTTTTGATGTACTATGTGACTTCACACTTTATGAACACTTTGACGGATCTTTTTTGTTTTTTGTTAAACATTAAAACACACCTCTGTATGAAAACCTGTGTTGAACATTTTCCTTAAACGTGTCTGTGGTATTGGAAATGTGGTATTTTAACTTGTAATTTTCTGATTTTGAGACAGTCCAGATTTAAAACAAGTGACACAAAAAGGTCCCTTCATTGTTGTGGACATGTGTTTCATACCATGCAGTTTGTTTCTGAGCCAGACAAGTGAATGTCCATCAATGATTTCTCTTTTCTATAACAATACAGCTGCTGTAGAACACAGTGCAAGATGTTCTCACACTTTTTTAAGTAGACATTTGCTTCCTAAACTTCAATGACGGTTTTATGTCCTTTCCCCATGCACTTCAGGGCTGTGTGACACGTTCTCAATCAACCATGATTGGGACCCGGGCGCAGAATTCTTGTCGACTTCTCTGTTAACCACTCGTTGCTTCATAAACTGTCACAAATCCAATGTTTAGGGAAACAAATAGCGAGTGTGACTAATAATAAGAATGCTAATACTCAGAATTTTATAGGAGTGAGACCAAATAAATTTTGGAAAGGTGGTTCCTTGTAGCAGTCACAATAAAAGACCAGTTAACAAACTTAAACATTGGGTCAATTTCATCCAAATCCCTATTAGTAAATGATTTAATTGGTGATTGTAATGTTGATTTTCTGGCTCTTACAGAAACTTGGCTTCAGCAGGATGATTATCTGACACTAAATGAATCCACCCCACCAACTAATGTTAACTTTCATATCGCTAGAAGCAGTGGCCGTGGTGAAAGTGTAGCAGTAATATCTCACTTGAGTTTAGGACTTAGCCCTAAAACTAATTAAAGCCGCTCGCAGCATTAAAGGCCCTCGCCCCTGCGCAAGTTCGCCCCTTGCGACCGCCACTCCCCCACTACCGCACTTGTATTTGTGACTGACCCTCTCTATCAACCCCACCAGCCTCACGATTGGGGCACGCAGTCACCCAGTGCCGTCACTGTCCTGGCTTCTATCTACCTCACAAACCACCCTGACCTACCGAGCATACAGCCACATTTGCCTGACATTCTGACTGTTGGAAAACAGAACTGTGAATGTTTTAGGTTTCTCTGAAAATCCCTTCACTTTACCAAATTGAATTGAAACTGGTTAATTTGTCCTCAACACTCAAGGGGGCGCTGTTGGTGTCATCACATACAGTAGCTATGATTGCTTAATGAGTTTTACAATGGTATTTTGTCCACAGATGTTTGTTTTTTTCCTCTTCTATGGCGCATCGTGGTAGCATGTGGTTCTCTGTTGTAACTGTATGAATCCCATTAGAATATAATGGGGAGTTCATAGCATTGAACCATCAACCCTGTTCATTATAAAGCATAGGTGTAATTGACTTTTTTGTTCAATAGGCTGTCTCTCTCTCTCTACAGTGTTTGTTTCTCAGATTCCCATAGGATTACAATAGAGGATGTTGATGACTCCACAGGACAAACCGTTCAAAATAGGGCATGGGTCCAATTGACTTGTTTGATCAGGACCACAAACTGGATTTT
>OOFC01051605.1:0-20800 GCA_900323345.1 Pseudochromis fuscus
TCTGTCGGTGTTTGAAACCACACGTGACCATATTTGGATATGAGTGAGGAGGCGGATCTGACCCTTGAACCTGAGGTCACGGTCCAATGTGGATGAAACAGAAGTTTGTCGCTAAATGAGCCTCAAAACCAACTGTAAATCATTGGAAACTAGAGCTGTCAATCAAACTAACCCCGCCCCTAACTCCGCCCCTTCTCTCAGTCTAATATCTCCTTAATGATAAATGATTTTCAGATGGACCAGATCACTGAGAAGAAGAGCTGACTGTATCTAATGACATCACAATGACTTGGGGAAAAAAATGTATTGACTGAATATTTCAGGATTGAAAATGAGAATTTTTGGAGGCAGCATCTAGTGGCCATCGGTGGTATAGCACTTTCACATGAAGAAGCAAGAAGCACTCTTAACGTCTCTGTCTCCGTCTCTTCACAGACAGTTTCCATGTCCAGTATTTCAGCTTTACACCCACAGATCCAAACAGTGTGTGTTACAAACATCAGTCCAGGACGTCTCAGCTCCTCCTCCCTCTCTGGCAGAAAGCAGCGACGCTAAATGAAATGAACTTGTGTAGGAATGTCACCCCAGATACCCAGTGTGTAGCGCTGTAATTAAAAGGACTTGAAAGAGTCACGGGCTGACGTCCCACTGCAATCTAGGGCTCTGCTGACCCGTGAATCCACGCCGACCTCCTCCTGGTCCACTTATGTAATCTATACCTACATCATGGTTTAGCTCACAGCAGAGAACAGCCTCAGCTCCATCAGCTGGGCTCACAAGTCCCAAAAATTCCTCTGTCAATCAAATGTTTCCTCTGTCTTTGTAGAGAGGTTTACTGACAAATGCAACAAAAGGTCTGTACCACTCAACAGTTTACTTCCTGGAGGAGTTCATGCAATGAAACTGCAACAAGTTTAAGTTAAATCACTTGTAGGTTCCACTTCAAAGGTGCTGATATTTTGATGAGATCTAATAAGTGCGTCCTGGACATGATAGTTGCCCAGTCAACAGACAAACTGGGAGCTACACATCCTCATTTTCTCAGTAACTTCCCACCTACACCTCCACCCACCCAGACGCTGCAGATCTGTTCCATACCAGTGAATTTATTTCTGACATCTGGTATAATCAGGTGTGGGCAGTGGCAAAACAGTAGCTTCACTGTGAAGTACCGGTCCGTTACTTAAACATGTGTGTGATGGTGCTTGTCGAGCAGCAGCAGTCGTCTTGTTTTAACGTGACCTCCGCACTTCACCTCTTCAGAAAATCCGGGGTTAAAAAGCCGTGATCCGGGTCGTCCAGCGCGGCGCTGAGAGCCTCGCTCTCCAGCAGCATTAATCACAGGGCTGCTGTCCTCCGACTGATTACCTCCCATCAATCTTAGTTTGCTGAGCCCTCCAACAGGAGAAAGCCCTCATGAAGATCTGATTAAAAATGTAAGTGACTCATAATAGGAGCACATGCCTGGCCTTGGAGTCGATACTCGGGGATAGACAAAAGCAGTGAGTGAGGACTTATCTACTCATCTCCACGCTGTCCGCTTACAAGTACAAATCCAGGCCTGAGCTCAGCAAACGGGGACCTGCTGCGAAGAAGAGGTGAGGTCTGGGAAGAACCAATGGAGATCAGTGTGTGTGTGTGTGTGTGTGTGTGTGTGTGTGTGTGGTAGTCATTTGCAGCTGCAGACAGGAGGGGGAGTGACTTTGAGAGTGTCTGAGAGGCACATCCTGCCTGCAATTAAGGTGGAATCAGAGAGAGATCTGCGCTGCCTTGATAATGAGCCTCATCTGAATTATTAACTAGAGCTGTACCCCCCGGACCTGGACTCCCATCAGGCCCAGCTACACAACAACAAGAGCAGATGCACACACACACACACACACACACACACACATATACACACACACACAGAATCTTCAGATCCATACAAACCTCTATCAAACCCATTTTAGCATGTGCAGGAACTCAAAAACTAATCCCATTTGCAGTAAAAATAAGGGCAGCGCATTACTTGAAGTGGTCCTCATAAGGCATTACAAGGCATCAAAAGCCCATTATAAACACACTGTGAGTGCATAATGTTTTATTAAAATTGGTGCATAGTATAATGAGTACAATGTGCAGAAAGTTGGGGGGTGAATACTTTATGAGGCAACTCTGTCATTAATCACATTAAAATTTAGTGCAATTTCAGATGCATGATTACATTAAAACATTTTCTCTCTGATTCCAGTGAGATTATAATCAGTTTGATGCTGCTGTGAATTGATGGAGTGGGATTGTTAGGATGACTGGCTGCACAGTAACTCCCTGTGTAATGTTTAACTTTTAATGTTAACGCGTGAAATCAAACGTTGCAGGGAGCTGCACTGACGCTACCTCGTGCTCTCAGGTTTGAGGCTGATTGTTGCAGAAAAATACAGTGAGTTCACAAGTTTAATTTCCTTTTCTGATCATTTTTAAGTGCAAACTGTAGAGTTTTGGTGTTTTTACGGAGTTTTCCTACTGTCCTGGATTTAGTCATTTTACAATATTAAAATTAAGTTGGTTCAACTTAATAAAGCTCGTAGAGGACGAAGAAAATTGAGTTGGTCTTACTAAGCTAGTTGAGTGTGTCTAACTAATAAAGTCTTGTAGCATTTACAAGTTGAGACTACTTAAAAAGGTCTGTGCAAATTGTTGTTTTTTTGAGTTGAGCCAACAAATAATTTTTAGTAGGATCAGGATTCATCAACAGGAGAACAGCTGCCAACAGTTTGTCCATTTAAGAACATTTTACGAGTGTTTCATGGATCTGATGTAGACTTTTCGTAAGAACCTTCTTACGAGGATATTGGTGAATGAGGCCCACTGTCCTTATGAAAATGGATGGAAATGAATGGCTGCCTGTAGTGGTAGACAGGGATAAAACGCAGCAGTGTGTTGTGATGCAAAATGTTGTGATTGATTTTCACACTGCACAGAAATTAATGGAAAGCAATGTCTGTCTGGAGCTGGGACATTAATTTCCACACAGTGTGGAAATCAATCAGTGACGGAGCTCTTGTGATTTAAACGTCTGGATTGATGGCGTCTTTCATGACCTCCATTTATTTCCATTCATTTTCATATGGAAATTTTAAGTATTAACACAATTTAAAAAACTGTGTAATTCAACACTATAGAAGCTGTAGACTGACTCACATTATTGTACATCAACAAAGTCAACTGTTAATATATCACTCAGCGAAGTTAACTAACTTATAGCTAAAGTAGATTAGGACTGCGTTGAAAGTAACATCTTGAAGATGATTTTACACAACATTGATTTACCCTTGAATGGTCATATACATATTTGAGAACATTTAAATACTATTTTTTACAGTATCAGATCTAAAATGATTCAATTTCAGGACTTTTTCCCCCAATTTCAAACATTTTTCTATCTCCCAGGATACATGTTTTCCCATTTAGGTGAAATAAAAGCATGATTTTCTCCTTTTTTTAGCCTACCATCTTCATAAGGACATTTAAGAGTAAAATAAAGTATAATGATTATTTCAGACCTTTATATTACCTGAAGGCTGTAGAAAAACATTAGTTTCTAAAACAAACAATATAAATAACACAACATAGTACATGTTTCTGTTCAGGTAAATCCTGTTATTTTGGATTTTAAATGAATTTTGAGAATAGAATATAGAATATTTTTGATTGTTGTCTTGAAGTCACATGATCTGAGGACTTGTGATTCAAATGGGGATGCAGAAGACAACCCCTTAACCCCCTAAGCAATAAGCTCTTATTTTGAAATTTCAACTATAGAAAAATACCAGAGACAAGTCTCAGGATCCCTTGGGGTTTAAAAGGTTAAGGGTTAACAAAGTGGACTTTTACCTGCTTGAAGTGCTTAATAAAATACACCATAAATCAAAAACTCAACAGCAACTTTGTACAATAACCACTTGTGTTGCAAAGCATAAGATTCACTATCACGTCTCAAACAACAACACAAACCAAAGACTCTGTTCAGTTTTCAAACCAAGATCAAAACCAGGTCTGAACAATGCTAACGACGTGTTGTTCTGTTTGCTAACAGGCAGATTCTGTATCAATGAATGGAAACCAACGGCAACGTGGAGCAGCTGATGATCAAATGCAGCCTCATCTCTAGGACCCAACAGCGCGGTTGAGATGTGTGACGACGGATGAGATTTGTCGAAAACAAGTAATTCAAGCAAACCCCCCCGTGAGGTCCTTCAAGGCCTTGTTAGCCACGCAGCAATACGTGCTGACCTGTTCCTGAGTCACAGTCTGACAGCGGGGACGGAGGACTGAATGTTTTTTGACTAGTGCTCTGCTCATCGTCCGAGCCAGACACCAGAACATTTTGAAGCCCTGAGGTCTGGTAGACAACACGAGAGGGAATGTGTGTGCTGGGCCGACATTTTACGACACACCACCAGGCACGATTCCCAAGATCCGCCTGCCTCGCTGACTGTTCAGCGTCTGGACTCGGTTTTCTCTCTGGAATTTCCGTCTGTAGAGTGTTTCTCAATGTTTTATTCCAGCTGATTTATTCCAACTGATTGAAGTGTGAGGGCTGAGGGCGAGAATATTATGTTCTATTCCAACCACTATGAGTCATTTTAAGGCAGTGAACACCCCGCCTCCACTGCCGGTGCATCCCTTGTTTACATCCCGGGCCCTATTCTCCAGATTGAAGTGATATCTATTCAGATGTCTTTTGTAGCTCTGCATCGACTGACGAGGCGACTGATCCCCCCGGATCAAAATCTGTCCGTCTCTGCGTGGCCTCCTTTCCCATTCAAGCCCTCAACGACTCTTCCCAACTGTTTCCTCTCCATTCACAGGACTGATCAGATGAGTTTTAACCATAGTCTCCAATTCAACAACCAACCCCCCCTCCAGCCTTCCAAATTCCTCTTCCCATTCTCCGCCCCCAGTTAACCCAGCGCCAAGCCCGCCAACTCAAGAGCTGCCTCTCCTTCTGCTGCGCCTTTGTGATAATAACAATAACTGTGTAGCGGTGCAGAGGGCTTTCTGTTGAGCTAGCGCCAGGCCGGCTGGCACAGGGAACCCTCTAAGCCTGTTCCACCATCTCCAACCAATTCCCCTCTGTCTGGGCTGGCGCTGGAGCATCACAGGCATTAAGGCTGCTATCAATGTGCTCAGCAGCAGGGGCCACCGCCACCACTCGCGCACTCACTCTATCTTTTTCTCTTTCCGCCTCTCTCTCTCTCTCTCTCTCTCTCTCTCTCCTCTCCCACTCAATTCAGAATCCAATTCAAAAAAAGGTTTTATTGGCAGGACAAATAATACCTTGTTCTTCAAAATGTCTCTTTGCCTCCCCCCCTCCTCCTCCTCTCCTCTCGGTTTCTGTCTCCGGGCTGTGCACCTTATTTTCCTTCTCCATCTCCCTCAAGTGGCGTCTCAGCAGAACAAGGTGATGGCCATCAGCGTGGGCGGTAATACTTTACGTGAAGTGCATTGTGATGCATTATGAGCAGATCAGGAGACGTAAAGATCCACTTTTACGCTCGGTAATCAGGGACGTAGAAGTAGGTACAGTAACCTAAAGTTCATTTCACTATTTTTGGAGCCGACATAAACCTGATTTAGACTGTAAATAACACTGCGTGTCATGTTTTCAGAGATTTTATATTACCGTATTTTCCGGACTATAAGCCGCTACTTTTTCCGACGCTTCGAACCTTAAACACCAGTGTGGCTCATGTATCGGCAGCATGAAGCTCATTGGCTTTTTACAAGCTAGCAAGCTCCGTGCCACCGATACATTTAGCCTCGTCACATCAGACCCGGTCAGAGTGGACCACATGAAACTGTTCGAATAAATTCAATAGCGGTTTATAGACAGGTGCGCGCAATAGTCTGGAAAATATGGTAATATCAGAATCCAAATCAATACTTATGATACTGACCTACCTTCCTTTTAACCAGGAAGTAAATTAATTTTAATATAAAAATAATAACAAGCAGTATTCTTATATTTTTAAGGCTACCATAAGAGTTTCCTTCAGTATTAATAATGTTCTCTCTTATCTTATCTTCTTGTCTTATCTTATCGAACAAAACGACCAGTGATTTGTTCTGAAAGGATTTAAAAGATATTTTTTCATTTCAGCAGGACTTTAAACTCTACGTGTGAATTTCTTGCCATGTTTTTTCCCAGTCACATGCTTTTTGGTCACGTTTCTCTCTGGCTTCTCCCCGTGTGTCTGCTTCCTGTGGTTTTAAAAGAAAAAAAATAGTCGAACCCATTAAAAGCACTTAGTCTTTTGCTACTTTGTGAACTTCACTTCTGTAGCTTCAACCATGTTTTTGTGAAAAAGCACGTTTCGCCAGATCTAACCAAAGTTCACATTTGCTGCAGTGCAGAGAGGGGATCTGATAAAAGCAGAAATCAGTGCAAATATAATGCTTCCATTACAACAACAACAACTACACATACTAGAGACTCAGTCAGAACAATAGTGTGAACACTTGAAGCTCCTCAGATGTGATGTTTGGGGCAGAGCTGTTGTGTTGGATTGCATCAGGTTCAGCAGTGTAGTGGAAAGTAAACATGTACGCCTTTTTAAGAATCTGAAATGGTTTTTTGTACGCATCCCTCGGGGTGTTTATGCACAGTTTAGATGGCAAAATTTTATTGCAGGGTTTTGGATCGCTCGTTTTCTCCTCCACTGGATGATCGTGATGTCAAATGTACACAGAACAGCCATTAACCCGCCGCCCAAAACTGATGCTTAAAACAAAAAGCTCAGAAAAACTGTCAGATAGCTCCATTGTACTAGCGCTAGCTTCTGTCTAATTCTCTTGGCAGGCCATAATCAAAACATAAACAAACAGGGCAAAGCACATTATTATAACACATGATAGGCTGTGCTGTATATAATATAGTGCAATGAGTATAAAATGAAGAGCACACTTGTATTTTTGCTCTGCTGCCCGGGTTAGGTTGTGTAAATGTCCTGTGTTCACTGCACATGCACGATCTTTGCAGTCATCTGGCAGAATAACACCACAGCGGCAAATACACACCAACACGCATGTCACATGAGCGTGACACATAAACCGAGCTGATGCGTTAATGGACTGTTAACACTTTGTGTGTGTGTCAGTCACCTTATTGCCACAGAGGACGTCAAAGCCGCTCTGCAGGCGTTCAACCTTCACTCTACACACACACATAAAAACACACACTGCTGGGCTTCAGTCATTGTCGTATTTGAGGTTTACAGCCTCGTTAACAGCAGGTTGGAAAATAGCAGCCTTAATATCTGCGGCCCGGAGATAAACCGTCCTCTCCGCTCGTGACAGCAGGACCTCAAACTTCACGCGCATCCTTTATGGAAATGACCCACATACAATACATCAAATAAACCCCAATCTTTACGATGCACGTGTTGCCTTTCACTATCACAGATTGATTTAGCACTCGTTCCTCTTTCCACAATTCTCTCTGCATTTAAAGACTTTCTGTGGTTGGAGGTTGATCGATTTTTACCGTCAAAGCAGCGGCGACCTCATGGGTTTACAGGTGTAAACAATAATGCTGTTATTGTGTTTACAATTGTTATTCTGCTTTTTATATAGCTCTCTTCTATTGGTGTTACAGCTCTGTATATGGCTCTATAAAGCATCCTTTTTTTGCTTTCTGACCTAGATGTCGACACTGGAGCAGGAAGGGGAGGAAGTGGTGGGACAGGCTCGATGTCCCTTTGAGTCCCGCCAGTCCAACGTCGGCCTCTTTGCAGGTGAGTATCTCATAGATTGACCTTGTGGTTATTAGATTTTTTAATTTTTTGCAGGTCAGATAGAGATCAAATTTTAAACCATGCTGGTGTTTATTGAATCATTATGAAGTTTAATTACTTAAACCAGGGGTGGGCAATCCTGGTCCTCGAGGGCAACTGTATCCCTCTTCCAATACACCTGATTCAAATGATCAGCTCATCATCAAGCTCTGCAGAAGCCTGATAATGATCCCCACCCCTGACTTAAACCATCTCTATACCTGACTGACTGTAAATACATTTGCTGTATTCATGTGCAGTCAGTGTCTTTAGATGAGCTTCATCAAACACAGAAGTCTTGTATGACTTCATAGATTTTAATGATTTAGCAAAGAGTCAAGACCTCATTTGAAAATGCAGCAGTCTTGAATTTTACACAGAATCAAAAAGTGTGACCATAATGGGAAAAAGGATCTTTAGAAAAGCTCTAAAGGTGGCATTTCCGAAGCATGTTTACAACGTTTTTCTCTTCACATTCAAACCATGTGCATGTCACATTAAATTCTATCAGCAGATTTTTTAAAAAGGGACCTGAGTTATATAACCCATCACAATGATGATTGAGTCTGCATTTATTTTTTGTCAATTTTACGTGACAAAGCAGTTACAAATGCCAGCTGATATGAAAGGTCTGTCGCTACCCAATGACAATAATGTGATTTGTGATAATGGTAACATGGATGTGGTGTTCCACTCCAGCATGATTCAGAAGTGAAGTGAAAGATATTATTAAACTTTCAACTACATCATCATGGTTTGCAAAATAAGTAGCTGTTATGTAAAATGCATGATTACATCCATCGAGGAGGTGTCTGCCTGTCTGTTTGCAACATAATGGAAAAGCTGCTGGACAGATCTCAATGATTTTACTTTAGAGATTTAGGGTCGGAACAAATGATTAAAGTTTGGGCAAGATCAGAGGATGGGATCAAGTCTGGGGGGGAAAAGGAAATGTTTTACCCACAGCAGTGTTGGTGGAGCTGAAAAATGTAGATGTAGCTGGGTGTGCTTCGACGTTAGAATATTGAATATACAGATAACTAGAAAGCAGTCAGAGCACAAACCTCTGCCAAAGCATAGTCCATGTCTCATATTATAGACATTATCATCCTGCATGTGTCTGTCGAGGGTTTCAGCAAAATCAGCAACTCAGGATGTGAACAGGGATGTGAACAAACACTGTCTATTCCTCTGTGGCTCATAGATGCAGTGTTCTGTTCATGATCTAATATCAATATCTGCCCAATCTTAAAAGAAATTAGGGATTTTTACAGATTTCTTGATTTTGTTTTGGTCAGGATCCCATCCTCTAATCGTGATCTGATCATGAATAAAAACAAACAATTGACTGAAATCCATTCATTGATTTTTCTGTAATTGCTAACAGACAATCGTCACCTCTTTGGCAGAGATAATAATATGTAATATATGCATGTAAACTACCATTAACTGCCTGAAATGTAGATATAATTCACTATCTAAGCACGGATTATCACAGGGTACGATCTGAGCTCCAGCCTCTATAGATCCTGGTTTGTGTTAAGGTTTGCAGCTTCACAGCCGTGAAGCAAGCTGATACATTGTGAACACATGGGGGTTCGAGTTCGGGGAAGAGAGGCGGGAGAGCCAAACCTGCATTCAATCCTGCCAGGTTTCCACTGACATTTATGCAAAGTTCACACGGGGTGTTATTAAAACGGGCTCGTTCTCCTACATCTGTTCTCCTCAGCCTCTTTTGAAAGAGCAATAAAAGTCACCTGTGACCAAAATAGACACTTAAGAGGAAGTAGGTTATCTTTTGGTGCTGTGATCCCTGACAGTGTATCTCAATTATTTCTTTCTCCCCCCCCTTCTTCTTCTTCTTCTTCTTCTCCTCCTCCTCAGGTGGGGATTTCTACTCCGCCACCATGACTGACTTCTTGGCGAGTGATGCAGTGATCTACAGAAGTCTGGGAGAGAGCAGCCCCGTTCTGCGTACAGTCAAGTATGACTCCAAATGGCTGCGAGGTGAGCATCCTACATGCTGAAGTGTTTTATTTTTAGCTTATTGACTTACAGCTGTGGCTCTGTGCAGTGGTTGGTGTTAAGTTGTTGGAAATGGAGGACTCCAAGCTGGCTAATACCAAAATTCCTTGAGCTTAAGGATCATAAATCTCTTGTCAAATCTTATACAAAAGCATTCAGGTGGCTGGCTTCTGGTTTCTCCCCACCGCTCACCCTGCAGATTATATCAGTTATAAATGATTAACATTAATTTAGAAAGTGTCTTTTGGCTCATGTCTCATGTTTTCATGTTTTCTACAGCCTGGAGTCTGTAACAATTAGTCGACGAGGAAGGAAACATCAGTTTCTAACTCAACATTGGACTGTTTGTCTTCCCGAGCAAATTGATCTGATCGCATCCCGTCAGTTTCATTTGTCTAATCTGTCAGTTCCTTTCTGTATGCGTTTAATTTTATCTAATTTCAGGACAGACAAAACATCTTTCATCCTCTTTCATCAGCTTGTGAAAGCCAGGTGGAGACTATTGCTTCAAGCAGAGAAGAATCAGCCTTCTAGTAACAGAAATGTTTGGTTATTATCATCATAATTGTTGCTGATTAGTTCTGTTGATTAATTTTTTTCCAGCTCTACTTTGATGCATAATATATTATTATTGTAGGCTCAATAATAATGGTGTATATCTTGTATTAGCAGTGGGATATACACATGAAGGTAGCACAGTCTGGTCATGTTTTGAAGTTTGTGTGTGTGGTGCTGTTGGATTATATTGCTTTATACTGTTTTTTTTAACCACCCCAGTTCATTGAGTGAGGCTACACTCTGCATATCTCAATAGGGTTTAACAGCACTGCACAAGCTAGAAACCGGCACATTACAGCCTTCATGGAGGGAAGATTTATTGCAGGAGTGTTGCATTAGATATATTGATCATCTCATCTCAGGTCAGTTAACAGCGACCTATCTGTCATATTCTAAGTATCATTTTAGAAGCTGTTATTAATATTATGTGCCTCTCAATCAAGAAATGTCTTTTTTCATACTACTAGTGACATTACACTGAATGACAGAGTGACACATTTAAAAAAAAAAGGGGGGGGGGCTATACAGTCTACAAAATAACAAAAAACTGACCATGTATAGGATAAATGTTGCATGTTGTGTCTTTTCTGATTTGAGGATTACATCTTCAAACAGTCGTACTTCTGAAACCACAAAAGCTGATTACAACTCTCAACTGTATCTTTTAGGTATTTTAGGTTTGTACTAATTTAACTACTTACAACTATCAAAATACATTACAGATATTTCAAATTAAAAGAGCCCAGATTGTAGAAGCTTCTATCATGTCCATTGACTGTATATAAGAGACAATACTTTAGTGACATCACCTGTTGATTTGTGGATTTTGAAGCCTGGAGTTTGTTAGTTTATTGGAGCCAGAAGTGACCATATTTGGACATGAAGGGAGGAGTGAGGAGGCAGGTCTGACCCTTGAACCTGAGGATACTGCCCAGTGTGGATGAGACTGGAGTTCACCTGTGAATCCGCCTCCAAACCACCTGTAAATCCATTGGAGACCAGAGCTGTCAATCAAACTAACCACACCCCTAAATCTTCCTCTTTTTGACACCTAATATCCACTTAATGATGAAATGATTTTCAGATGGACCAGATCACTGAGAAGAAGAGTTGACTTTAACTAATGACATCCTATTGACTGAGTATTACAGGATAGAGGATGATGAATGTTAAATTGAAGTCAATTGGAGGCAGCACCTTATTTCAACACAACAAATGTCTGCGATTGGGGAAAAAAACAAAACATTTTTCTCTCCTCTTCCTTGTTTCACAACACGCTCGGCATTTCTCTTGGACCCATTTTCCAAACTGAGCATCTGTGCTCGCCGTCCTGCTCAGGATGCACTGTCATGTTTGTAATAAGGCATCACTGTCGGTGTGTTTTCAGACATCTTCTTCTTCCTCGTCTCCCACAGAGCCCCATTTCCTCCACGCCATCGAGTACGGGAACTACGTGTACTTCTTCTTCAGCGAGATCGCAGTGGAGTACACGACTCTTGGCAAGGTGAGGGACTCGTTTGAGAGACCAGACACTCGCCAGACTTGTGGTTTGCGGTGTCGACACTTTTGTTTGAGTGGAACGAAGTCGAACAACAACATCGCTTGACATGCAAACCACATTCCTGACAGCTCTCCGGTATTCCACGTTGGCTCTGCCTGAGAGTGTTGTTTACTTTCAGTATATCTATATATAAATCGCCTGTCACCTGTAAGGCATTTCCACCCCTGTCCCCTCAGGTGGTTTTCTCCAGAGTCGCACGTGTCTGCAAGAACGACAACGGCGGCTCTCCGAGGGTGCTGGAGCGCTACTGGACGTCGTTCCTCAAAGCCCGGCTGAACTGCTCGGTGCCGGGAGATTCCTTCTTCTACTTTGACGTCCTGCAGTCGCTGACCAACGTGCTGCAGATCAACCACCGGCCGGCTGTGCTCGGAGTCTTCACCACACAGGCAAACAGGTTGGGATTACATAATGATGAATCCCTGTGTAGCATCATATTATTCATCCCCTCTGGAGAGACTACCTTTTTTTTTGTTGTCTGATCTCATCACAATCCTGTCTCCATTATCAAAGCCGACCTGTAGTTTACATTAGCATATTAAACCATAAACAACAAACAAAACACTGCTTTTGGGATTATGTTACTCTTTAAAATATAACTTAAAGTAAATCCATATTTATGAGTTAGTAAATAATGTATACAGTCATTACAGTGTCAGTAGACCCTGTGTTCATTGCAGTAGGAGTTATGTGCCAAGTACTTCCTCTCCACAGCAGTAGTAGTTCAGATACTACTATCACTAGTAAGCTCATTGTTTACAGTGTTAATTAGTGCCCCTCCCTGTCCCCTGTTTACAAGGGAATTCAAATGGCTCTCCTTTGTGGCTGCCGGGTCAGTAAAGGTGACGACTCTGCTTTTAATAACAACTGGTAACACAAACTGTTAGCTAGGGAGTCGGTTTAGATATTAAAATTAAAATTTACTATGTGCATATCATGGCTGTACTGGAAACCAGAACATTATCCTGGAAAATAATTTCAGCGTTGTTGTCGTTTGCAGAGTATCATTACAGCAGCTGTTTGGCTGTGACGATGTTCAGGGAGCAGCTGTAGTTAGAAGAGCAGGATGACAGTTTACAGGCTGATACAAAGCTGTGGTCTTTGAACGCATCATGATTTATGTCAGGTTGGGTTTAATAAGTCAGATCAAAACTGATGGTTTAAATGTTGACAGTTATGAGTGATGTGGGTTTTTGAGGATATTTGTAATTTGATGTTTGCAGGATTTTCACAGCTGGTGCTAATGTTAGCTAACGTTCAGGGACCAGATGAGGTCAAAACAGGGTGACAGCTTAGTTAATTGTATCAACAACAACACTCCAACAGATGAGTTGGACCATGGAGTTTTAATTCTTGGTGGTGGGATGTTTGGACTCATGTTGCTGCAGCACCAAGGTTCAGCTCATGCTCTGTATGTGTTGACTGAAGGTGGTGGATTACACACTTTGGTCTTGCTCTTTGTAAGCGTCTTCTTCTCTGTGCGGCTCCTTCAACAGCATCACGGGCTCAGCAGTCTGCGCCTTCTACATGGATGACATCGAGAAGGCCTTCAGTGGTAAATTTAAAGAGCAGAGGAACAGTGAGTCGGCGTGGACACCTGTTCCAGAGGAGGGCGTCCCAAAGCCCAGGTGAGAGACGCAGCTTTAAATAGCAAAATGTCACTTTCCAGGAAAACCTGTTTTTCTGTCTCCAACAATAGACTTTTTGCAGCTGCTGCTGTTATTGTTCTGCACAGAAAACTCCCAACAAAAAAATAAACCTAAAAACCAAGCAGTCACACAACAGACACCTGTTTTTCCCTCCTGCTCCTCCCCACAAAAGACAGACAGCTGCCAGTGCTTTTACATCTGTGCCTGTGGAACCGGATTCACGCCGGGTGTGTGTTTTTCTTTCTTTCTCTTCTGTTGTTGTTGCACAGGCCGGGCTGCTGCGCTGGCGAAGGCTCTGCCGCCGCCTACAAGTCGTCCACCACCTTCCCCGACGACACCCTGACTTTCATCAAGTCGTATCCACTCATGGACGAGTCCGTCCCGTCGGTCAACGACAGGCCGTACTTCACCCGCACCACCAGCAGGTAGAAGATTTGTTTTAAGAAAAGACACAAAAATGATGGAAAAGAGCATGACAAGTGTGAAACTCCTGACTGAAAATATCACACTGTGGATACTTTAACTTTCTGTATTAATAATTTCACTTCTTACTCTGGAACCTGATGATACTACACAGGCCATAATAAATCTTATTATCCACACACACTAAGGTCAGTGAGCTGAGTGCCTGTCTTGTGGAAACCAACAATCAAATAACATTATTAGACACTTTTCAGGGTATAATTATAGCTTCAGTTTATCAAGCAAACACTCACTGGTTCCAACGTTTTTCTGTTCAGTTTAATATGAGTCTGTTTACATTTGGAGATGTAGGTGAGAGAAGTTCAGCGTGATCGCTTCAGTTTGCTCATAATTGTGGATTTTTTTGTCACCTTTTATGAACTATAGACAAATAATTCATGAACAGATTATCTTATATTTAACCATAGGCTGTATATAGAAAATAATGCTGCAACTGAGTCTCGATGTGAAGCCAATGTGGAAGTGGAATAAAGTGCAATACCATGAATGGCCACTAGAGGCAGAGTCCAAAAAACTCCCATCAGATTGACTTCAATTCATCAAATACCAAACTCCTGGCTTCAAAGTCCACAAACCAATGAAGAGAATCACATTCGTCCATTTCTATGTACAGTCTATGAATTTAACATACCCACAGAGTGAATTTTTAAACGTGCAGACTACAACAGATTAATTAGTTAAGTTAGTTAACAGTTAATTTCCTGCTCAGTTTCCTTTTAATAATAAATCAATCATTTAACTGATCAATTAAAAGAAAGATTAAAGCAATGCCTGTTACCATTTAATAAAATGGTAAATTGATGAACAGTTAGAGGCAGAATCACTTCATCTAACTTCTTATGTAAAGTAATGTTTGCATCAGCTCTGCAACATTCTGCAACTTTAATACCTCATAATGTGATTCAACACTTGAAGCCTTCAGTCTTCCAGATGTTGCTGATGTAAGCTCGTGGACCATGTACCACTTTATACATCATAAATTTTTTTTTTTTAAAATGCATGCAGAGCTTTTCCTCAATTCCTAACTGACCCCCATTTTCATTGATTAAAATTAAAAACACATCACCCGTTAATTGGTGCTCTGTTGTTCAAAGTCTGGCTGCAGGAATAAAATGAGGCTGGAAGAGAAAATGCCAGAGGTGGTTTCTGCAATATTTAGTATGTAGGTTATTATTTTCTGTTTTTCTATAGCAGCACAATGAGAGCAGCAGTGTTTCCGCTCTCAGGAATGTGATTGGTATCGATGAATGAGCTCAGGTGGAACACACAGCCATGTCCCTCATTAAAACCCATCGGATTTGTCCAACGGTCGATCTCATTCCACATCAAAGACGAGGCGCTCGGGGAGGCGGGTGGATCTTCCTCGAGCGCTGACCCGACATGCAGACGCTCCATTGCAGCACAGGGGAGGAAGTCAGTGGTGTGCGGCGGGGGGGAATGTGTGTGTTGTGACATTTGAGAATCCACCGATATCAGATGGTGACGGGGTGAATGTTGAATCGGCGATGGGTGTCACGAGTGTATGAAGCAGCACCGCATAAACCTCAGACATGAACGTACACACAGCAGATACACATCACAGATTCAGCCTTCACACACACACACACACACACACACACACACACACACAGACACACAGACACACAAATACAAGCGTAGGCACATCATAGTATACAGGAGCCTCCTCCATGCTTCCTGGAGCAGAGCCAGGCTGACAGGCAGCCAGACACTGCAGTGGCTCCACACTGGGGAAACATGCACCGCTTCACATCTGGCGCCAAAAACATCACATCTGCCTCGGCTCTCCCAGGAGAGGCGCTAGATAAATGAAATCCAACCAGAAGCGCATCACGCGGTACTGTCGAGTCATTGCGGGGACGTGCCAGTCAGGTCCAGGCGGGTAAACTCACCAGCCTGCGAGGGACCATCTGGGAGGGACCGAGGGAGACGTGAGGGCCGCTGGTGTCCTTTATGGAAGAATCTAGAAGGAACGCCATGCCAAAATATGTATTAAAGGAAGTGTGTTTGTTCAAATCCCCGGGCCAGTGAGGGAAAATGCAGGCGGAGGAAAATGAATGAGCGAAGCTTATCCCTCTCTCAACAATAACTGGACTCAAGGTGCCCTTCAGCACAGCTTTTAATCCTCGACTGCTCCAGTGGAGCCAGCAGTAGACGGCTGTGGTGATACTGGGCAGCTCCCAGGTGTAACCATGTGGAGCTAGATGAATATGAAGCAGGGAGTTGTTCCAAATAAAGCAGCAGCAGCAGCAGCAGTTCATTGGACTTCCTCATAAATACAAACAGGAAAAGCTGTGTTTAAAAACAAAAAAGAGAACGACTGCAGTGTGGCGAGAAAAGTGGCGAAAATACAAGAAGGATGGATCGATTGAATTGGTGTGGGTGGCTGGATGGATGGGTGGATGAATTAACAGGATGAAGGTATTAAAAGATGTCGTAGGCGATGGAGGAAAGGAACGGTGGGTTGGTAGATGAAGTGACTGATTGCACACTGAGGCTTCATACAATGAGCTCAGTATTCGCCCACTGTTTTGTTTTGTTTACCATTGAAAATCGACATAAACAAAACAATAATGTTAAGATGCAAAGCAGCACATTTGGTTTTGTTCACTCGTTCTAATTTTACCTCAACAAGTGACAAGACAACTTCAGACTTTAGACGATCGTCACTCTAAATGAATCGGTGTGGCTGTTGATCTTACATCTTTTCTTTACACCACTATTGTAATTAAGTTGATTTATTTATGAGCACTTTTCAAACCAACAGATGTTGACCACGGTGCTGTAAAACTAGAGAAATAATAAAACAAGAATTGAAACTGTAAAATATTTGGAAACCACTCAGAGTGCAAACCATCTGTACTGATGCTGTAACTATTAACATTTTCCCATTACAATAGATTTTTGGACAGGATCCTGTCCTTTGATCTTTATTGCTTAGGTAATACCAAATATTAAAAACTAAAGGTTTTCCTCAGTGTTGTTAACAAACCAACTAAAAGGCACTCGGTGAGCACAAACCTCCACCACTGTCTCTGTTACTTGAATCACTTCACTGTTGTACCTACAACTTCCTTCTTCCTCTTTGGCTCTTAGAGGCACTTGTCATGTTTCATTGCCCCCTGCTGGTTCTCTGTTGGCTCACTTTAAGGGATAATGGGGATCTGGGTTTGGATTTGTTGTTGTTTTCAAAGACAGGATCCCATCCTCTGATCTTGAGGAACTAATGCACCATAACAACACAATCATAAGAATGTAAAATAATAAATCCAAAATGTCCAAACTCAGTCTGGTTACAAAGGCAGAGAGTTCAAATGAGTTTTCAGATTGACTTTATGTTTGTTTGTGTTCCTGCTTCTCATCCAGGTTCAAGCTGACCCAGATAGCAGTGGACACATCAGCGGGGCCGTATAAGAACTACACCGTGGTCTTCCTGGGTTCAGACAACGGCCATGTGCTGAAGATCCTGGCTAGCACCGAGGGAGCCAACGCATCTTTCAGCACCCAGCTCCTGGAGGACATTGACGTCTACAACCCCAACAAGTGAGACAATCTGTCCTCTCTGTTACTCACATATCTGTCTGTGTTAGCTCTTTGTTAGACGCCGCGTGTTCTTCTGTAATTGTCTCTCCTCATCTTTTTCTCTCTTGTTTATTCCTTCTTATTTCCTTTCTTTGGTCTTTACTTAGTGTCTTTCTGTTCTTTTGCTTCTCCCCTCTCTTGCTTTTCCCCTCCTCTCCTTGTTCGGCTTTGATCTGTCCTGCCCACCCACTCTTTGGTCTATTGTAACACTTTGCATCACCCTGTACAGCTCGAGCGGATGCTTTTTTTTCTCTCTGTGTCTTCTTTTGTTTTCTGACTACACAGCTTGAAAAGTCTATCTGCATGGAGTTCGATTCACCGCCGGCTTTCTGTGTAATTTTCAGACTGTGCGCCCGCTGTCTGCAGCGCTGATTTAAAAAATAAAATAATAAAAAAAAAGAAATAGACACACACCAACTGCCACGATCACAGATTTTCTGTTTTCCTAGATGCAACGTGCAGGGGGAGGACAGGAAGGTGCTGGGTCTGGAGCTGGACCGGGATCATCACGCCCTGTTTGTGGCGTTCTCCAGCTGTGTGATCCGAGTCCCGCTCAGCCGCTGCTCCGAGTACAGCAACTGCAAGAAGTGAGTCAAGCATCATCAGTACCACAGTATCAGAGATTATATACACGATCCTGCCTCTAATTTTATGCAGGTGCACACATACACCAACATAAAAAGTTTTTGTTTTCTAACTATTGATACTCAGCTTTTAATCAAAGGGTCAAACCTTGATTGGCAAATATCTGCTGCTTCCAGATTCACACTGAAGATTTTCTCTATCTGTGTCAATGAAATACTGGGATATCTGGTGATATCAGCTGCTCTGAGAACTTGTGGAGTTTTTCTCTTTATTTTCCAGTAATTTCTTCAGATTTAAGGACTGATAGATTTGTGGATAATGAAAAGAATCAAGCCTTTAAAAGTGAAGTTATTAAGATGATCTTCAATTTGTCAGAAAGCTGGCAATGAAAGAGACCAAAACTCCATTCAAACGGAGACACATTGGCTAAACGGAGTCCTAGTGAAGACCAGAATTGGCTGTAAAAAGTGGACACATCTCAATTATGAGTTCTTGTACACCGACAAGAAAATGTTGTCCAAATAACGAAGAAAGGAGTCTTTGGAAGATGTTTCAAAAGTCACAGAAATTGTGCTGCAGCTCAGAAACACTGTGGGATTTTTTTTATTTTTTTTTTTGGGTCGCCTCCATTTGTGCCATGAAGAAAATGGCACTACCGCTGCCAGGTAACTCAAGTAAAGCCAGCTCAGTTTCCTTCGCAGCCACCAATTTAAGAAATGTGTCCACTCACGATGCTGTTATAGGCTTTTGGACAAAAGCCGTGTACCAGGGAGCAGCTGTTATGCTATTATGTGCCTGATTCCTGGAGTTTTGTTGGGCCCATTTCCCCAAAAAGCACTCTACAGTTATTTGTGGTGTTGGCAGGTAAGTGAGCGTAAGATTAAACTAAGAAGCGGGAAAGTACAGCGTGGCGTCCACTTAAGAAATGCTGCGGTTAGAGGTCGAACATTTTCATAAGCTGATGGTCTGGGATTGGTGCCTGACCTTCATGTTTGAGTGTGCGTGTCGTTATACAGCTGTAATAAGCAGTGTTGGAAACTTTATCCTTCAAACTCAAATTTGACTTAATGCCCTAAATTTTGTCTTATAAAATCTGAGTATTAGATGCTGTTACTTTTTGTTTGTTTTAATATCACTGAGTTTGATCACATGCTAGAAATAAACTAGGTTACTCAGAGAAATCAGGTTACACAGCAGTCAGAAAACACATTTAAATGCACTGTACAGCTGTGTCTGCAGGAGTCAGCCATCAGGTTTCTTATTTTGTCACTTCTTTTCCTGATTTAAGCCAGATAACGCTGCATAACTTCTATACTTTATGTTAGAAATCTGTCTTGTAAATGCAAACATGGAAAAATCTGATTGGAAAAGCTCATACTGCTTATACATCTCCAAGAAACCCAGCTTCGAGAAAGTAAAATTCGACCACCAAGGTGACTGTTTCTTTCATTGTCACTGACATATCAGGATTACTGCTCCAGAAAAATGTAAAGAACAGAAAAACATGATGGGAGTATCAGATTTGTGTGTTGTTTTTTCTGCGTATTACTTTGCAGAAGGTTATGAAGTTCTCATGTTTCCACTCAGCGCTCATGTTGCTATTTTCATCTCCTAAGTGGACTTCGCATCCTTCATGTGCGTCATCATTCGTTTCCGTTGGCATTTTGCTTTTATCGACTCTACAACGTTGTACAACTCAGCCAGGTGTGGACGCTTTTTTCACAGACGAGGATTTCCACTGTCTTTGCACAGATGTGACAGCGTGCATTAACACATGTGGGTGTAATCATCACATTATTACCTCCACAAACAGTTGCCAAAGGTCTTCTGTAAAGTTCACTTCGCTGTTCACGTTGAGCCCAGTGGAGCCGTCAAGCGTCTGTCTTCGTCTCCAGCCTGTTTGACAGACGATGTTTTCGCCTCAGCTTATGTACTTGCTCTCCAGCTTCGGGATCTATTTTTGGGGCGGCGAGGAATGTTGGCCCCTTTTGTAACCCCCACTGTTTTTCAACCCCTTCAAGCCAGAGAAAGGATTTCTCTTCAGCTCCCATAGGGAAAGCATGTGCCCCATAGCATGCTAACCTCTCATTGCAAAGGCCTGGAGAAGCTCTCAACATCGTTTAGTCATAAATTGGATCCAGCTGATTGGCCGTGAGCCAGCAATGGTGGCCGCTGTTGTTTTCTGAAGCTACAGAGGAGAAGGAGAGAACGGGAAGAAAATGGTCGGGACCCATCTTTACTTAAGCTCACGGACCGCCTACATCCCCAGATCCTTTTTAGACACCAGAGCTACAGCACACCTCATCCTAGGATTAGGGGCCCCCGTAAGCCACATCAGCACCGGCCAGGAGGTCAGGTTTCATCCGCCATATCCTCGTTTACCACACCAATGAATCTGTCTCCCTCCAGATGAGATTTACTCCATCTCTTTCTCTCACTCTTGGCTTGTTTCTCTCTCTCTCCTTCACTGTAGCCTCCACTGTCAGGTTTGGCTTTTTTTTTTTTTTTTTTTTCCTTGAGGTCCT
>OOFC01051607.1:0-11154 GCA_900323345.1 Pseudochromis fuscus
ATGATAGCAATCAGTCACCAGGTACTAACTAACATTGATTATTGTGGTGTGTTACTGTGCAGTGGGTTCATCAGAGCTTGTTTGGTATTAAAAAAAAAACAAACGTGCCTGTTGTTGCCTGTTACAAGAGTGTTGAGAGCATTGAGATGAAAGAAACACCACCACCGTACAGTGAGTGTGCCAGAAACGTTACGTGGGCTTCGGAGAGAGAACGAAAATGCACGACGACAAGCAGGTTGAAGCGACAAAAAAGTTCCTCACAAAAGGTGGGTCAGATACAAACTGCCAGGGATGTAAACAAACCACCAGGAGCAGGATGAAGCAGAGAGTCCACAATGTATGAATCCAAAAAGGCCAGAAGTGAGGAACGCAAGGAAGCAGCGGCACAGTGTACAGGAAATAGTGGAAGCTGGGAGTGTGTGTTGTGATGGTCTGCCTGTCTATCTCATCTATGTGCTTTAGTTCTGTGCTACAGTTGGTAGAAGCAGACCATCAGGATAATTGGAAGCACCTGGGCTCCATGTTTTTCTCACTATAAATCCCTGCCTGTCGTTCTCTTCTTCCCTGTGCTTTTCCTCTGTGCACACACACACACACACACACACCAGGCGACTTTATATCCTGACTACCACATTTCATGGTATTTATAATTTCGTTTTTGAGTTAATGTCAAATAAATGTTAAATCAATTATTAGCTTTTACCCTGCATCTCATTATTTTGTCATGGTCGTGACAGTATACACTGCAGGGGCTGATGAGTCGAGGGAAATCAGGTGAGGCAGCAGGTGGGTGTTTGCTGGTGTGAAGAGGAAACACAGAGTGAGTCAGAGTGCAAGACAAAAAGCACAAATCAGGAAGCAGGACTACACTCAAACAGCACCGATTTCTGCCAAGGCAAGATCCATGTGTTGTGTGTGTGTTCATTAGATGATCTCCAGCAGATTGTAAACATTATCATCCAACATGTGAACACAGATTTTCAACAAAGATGTGACAAAGTTAGGAATTTTTTAAACATTCACACATTATAAGATAAAGGGATTTTTTTGGGTCAGATCCTCAGTAGTTGCCAAAAACGTAACCATTTGTTCCTTTGGTAAAACCATGGCCTGTATATTGAATGGATGAAGCTAATCCAAGACTTTGAAGCCAGGAGTTTGATATTTGAACATGGCCATGTTGTTTTGGAGCCCACAAGCACCATATGAGTGAGGAGGCAGGTCTGAGTCTTGAACCTGAAGATGCTGTCCAATGCATATGAGACTCAAGGATACTGTGCTGGGGACAAGCAGCACTTTTTGGGACTCGGACCCCGAACAGAACTTAGCTGGTGCCTCCTGCGAGGCAACACATGACGGGCAGCAGGGTCTCTGTGCTGCTGAGTCCCCTCTCCACTGTCTTCCCGGAGGCCAGGGGGCAGCCCTTTGGTCCAAGCAGAGTAGTGTGGAGTTTGGTTTGGTCGTGGCTTCACCAGCTGGGAGTCAGAGCTGGTGATGTCCTTTTGGCTGGCAGCAGCACTGCAGGCCGGCGAACACCAGAGGTCGGCTTGGGCTTCATGTCCCATCTGTGAACGATGCTGTGCAGAGCCTCTGTCTGCTTTTTGCTCAGCTCAGATTTAGTTTGCATGGCTTTGAGTGATTGTCCAAATAAGCCCTCAGCAGAGACAGGTTCATCCACATAAACTGCCACAGAGGTCTCTGCTACACCACTGTACAAACCATCCCTCTGCTGAAGGAGAGCACTGCACAGCCAGACGTACAGAGGATGTAATCTGTGATAACTCTGATGTCGTGAAGGATCAGGGCCAGTGGGCTGTAGGAGCGCAGCACAGGAACGGTGCCAGCCTGAGGTTGATACATTTTTGTGCTTGGATGAAATAAAGTCATGGTTGTAGGACGGAGCCAAATAAGCTGCCAGTGACGGCGCCATGGGTGACCAAGCCCGCTTGTTCAGCACTGGTAAGGTCCAAACACTGTCCACAGCTGGGCTCAGTGACCCACGTGGAGAGTGGTTTGTCCCGTGTTGATGTTAGCTCGACAACAAAGTCTGTAAACAACAGCAGCTGATGGTTTCTAAGGTGGTGGGGGGACGGTCACTCTACCTCTAATTTCTCAGCTGCCCAGTGGTACAGTGAGAAAACAGATGTGTCATCGTGCAAGCCCGTTGGACCCGACGATAAGCCCCCTTGCTCTTCTGTCGATACACCATCCATGTCCAGACCAATGTCCAGCACAGCATCGTCAACATGGTGATTGACCAGCACAAACCGAGGCTGGCTAAGGCTCTCACAGGGCTCTGGCTCAGCTAGTCTGTCAATATAATCCATAGGGTCAGCTCAGTTTCGACCAGTAACTCCTCACCATCAGACTCGGACAGACCCAGGTCCCAGGACTCGACGCAGGTCGTGCCATAGCCTTTCCCAGGACTACTGCGATGAATGTGTCCCATCGTTCTCGAGTTGAGTGGCGAAGCTGGAAACAAAATGCATGAGCTCTGGACCCGGTCAACGCTCTCCTGGTGTGGACAATCCCCAGACAGATGGGACAGGCTTCCTGCTGGTTCTTTTCGTGTAAAGAAAAGCCACATCCCTGAGGACAGGGGCGAACTGCACACTTTGCCGGGTTCAGGTTGGTGCTCATATCAAACCACAAAGTTTCACCAAATATCCCCAAAAGTCTGTGCTCTGCGGGCGGACACACTCACAAACTGTGCGGCGGTGGCTAACACCAACACTAGCAGTTGAACTAATTCCGAGCTAGCAGTAGCCTTGTGAGAGAGACAGCGCTAATTAGCTGTAGCTAGCTAGCCCGAATTGGAGAAAAGTGTTGTTAGTAAAGTGAAGAGCACAAGAAGTGAAGGATGACATTAATGACCAGTGGATGTAAGTGCAGGCGGGGCCTAAAGGTGAGACTAAAGGTGTTTTCAGTCAGGTCTGGGCATGATAGTCCCGTGATGTACCTCATACCTCCACTTCAGGAGATAGGGTGTGAGTGAATCGACTGAAAGGGAACAAAATCCTGCAGTTTTTACGTACTGTTACTAAGCAACAAGCAACATCTTTATTGTGATTTATTATGAAAGTTTATAGACCCCTGTGGTAAAATAACCAGCAGTGATCCTGGGATTGTTGGATGTGGAAACTATGAGTCTTCAATCACTCCATTTATACTGACGCTGTTGGAGTCAACATGCCACATACAATTAGACTCAGGGTTTATGTACATGTGTCACATCAGGTGATTTCTCTTTCCTTGCCCAAATGTATTATTATTGTAATAATTCACTGCCTCCTCCAAGGTGGAGGCAGTGAATTACAATACAAGTACAACTACAAGTAATTCTGATTAAATTTCTAAATCATTTGATTCAATGTTGATATTCAATGAATTAATATCAACATTGTAATGTACCGTATTTTCCAGACTATAAGCCGCTACTTTTTTCCGACGCTTTGAATTTAAACACCAATGTTTCTCAGCTAGCAAGCTCTGTGCCACCAATACATTTAGCATCGTCACATCAGACCCGGTCAGAGTGGACCACATGAAACTGTTTGAATAAATTCAAATTCAATAGCAGCTTATAGACAGGTGCGCTCAATAGTCTGGAAAATACGGTAATATTATACAGTGTTGCATTTGACAGCATTTAGTGCTTTTTGAAAACCCGGTGTTCCCAGAGATGACCTGTCAGTCAAACCGTGTGTGCATTGTTGTGAAATGACATTTTGCTTGTAACAGGGATTGTGCGTCGTGTCTGTAGAGACAATGCTGCTATCACTGAAAAAATATTAAACACACCACATCCTGTGTGACAGTCGAAAAAGATGTAATGACCACACTGGAGACACATAAAGGACTGACTCTGACATATGAAAATGTTACACACAAGTTCAATACACAACAATAGCAGCCCCACTGAAAGCTTTAGTATTAACCATGTCAGATCACAATTAAATGCTAATTGCTAGTTACAATAAAGTGTAACCTTAGCAACACTATGAAAAAAATAACCTTATAGGTGGAATATAAATCAATCAGGTCCACATAGTAAGGTATATTGATTTTAAACTAGAAAAGAAAACGAGCTCTGATATCGACCAAACCCCTGAGCTTAGGTATCAAAATCCCTGTTGTGAGAGAAAATGTTGGATCAGTGCATCTTTACTAGAAATGGCTTACTAATGTCAGCTCGGTGGTGTTGTTGTGTTGTATAGAAATCCTCTACACGATGTTGTCCTCTCGCTGTACGACCAGACGTTTATCAAATCACAGCCAGAGGAGCCAGGAGGAGGCCTGCTTCTCCTGTGGTTGTTGACAAGCCTAAAGCATATTAAATCCAGTGTCACCAGGAGATCAATACCCGCTGAAAGCGTTGACACTTGTCTGCCGGGGTGACAGAGTGTAGGCGTGCATTTGCATCACACTGTGGTGGACTATCTGTGGCAGTGTTAAAGTTCACTGCCTGAGACTGGGGTAGATCAGTCTTTGTTCTGTCAATCACAATAAAACTCAAATGAGCAATTTTAAGCCTGGTGCGTTGGCTGGCCTGGCAGGGATGGAGCTGTATCATTATCGGCTAAACCCTCATTTCTTTTTATCCAGGATATCTGATGCAGTTGACACCAGCAATTAAGTCGTCTTTATTGTAGAAATATTGCTCGAACAATTTCAGCTCCTGTTTAACAGTCATTATGGATTTTAATGGATTGTCAAAACTATCATAAGTATAATTAGTTTTTGTGTGAAAAGTAAGTTAACACCTATCACACTGTCATCAGGCAACTGATCGTAGCCCTGTGCACAGTGTTCATTTTCATCCTTGAGCTTAACGCTTGGAGCTTGTTTTTTTTAACATCTGTAACGTTCAAGTCGAACAAATTCATTCAATCACAGTCAAGCTTGTTAGCTTCAGGTAACAGCTCTCTGACTGTATACACAAAGGGATGAAGCTAACGTTGGTTTGTGGACTGATATTTTGAAGTCAGGATTTTGGTATTTGAATGTCACCATGTTGGTTGTTAGATGAGGCAGTAATCTAATGGTGCATTTACACTGGTACCTACTCGCTTCGCTTCAGTTTTGGTGCATTTCCACCGGCAAAAAAGTACCTGGTACTTGGTACCTGGTACAACTTTTCGTACCTCCTCTCTTGCGGTTCCAAAAAAAGTACCTGGTCAGGTTGGAGCAGGTACTAAAATCTTATTGGTCGGAACCGCCACTGCATCGTTGCGTCATCACTGTGCAGCACGTAATCTGTCCCCGCAAACACGTGGGCATTTTTAAATCTTCGGCAAACCGTGCAGACGTGTTTGAAATAACAACAAGAAGAGAAATGGCAGCTGTTAGAAATCCTGCCCCATGGACTCAGGATGAGGTGCAAACCTTTCTGTCATTAGTCACCGATGAGAAAATTCAGCAGGAGCTGGACGGCGCCGTCAGAAACGAAAGAATTGCATAAAAGATGACGTCACGAATGACGGCCAGCTATGCAGACGAAGGATGATCCTCGGCAATGTAAATACAACCAAGGGGGACAATCCCGAGCGATCCGAGGAGAAGCGAAGCGAGTAGGTACCAGTGTAAATGCACCATAATTAATCGGTTCCCAACTCCGACAAAACCTTCTGATGCCTGGGTGGACGTGCACAGGGATCTTGGGCACATCCTAACCGCTAACTGCAGATGCATGGCAGGCTCAGTATCACACATTATCCAGCTCATGTTGGCAAACACAAACATACCAGACAGGAAGTGGACGCTGCACAGTCTCTTGCCGACCTTCAGGACCCCAATCTGCCCTTATATTGACCTGGAGCCATCATCATCTTCTTCTTTTAGCAAACTGGTGAGATCCCCTTGAGCTATTTGACAATTTCCATCCATTCTTTTGCTGGTTTGTTCAGTTAACAACACAAAAACTTCTTGTCATTTGCTTTTGCTGCTTGACTCCTTGTAAACAATTTTCCACTTCATGGTACCTTCTCCATTCGACTCCAAAATGTCCCACTTCCTGTCTCCGGGCTGCACATGTATATCTGTGATGATGTTGCCGTGAGCTCTCTGTTTCTCTTGCCTCTCTTTCACTGTCATTACTGATTTTAACTTTTGATTTCACCCCTGACAGTTTCCCTGTTTTTAATCAACTCTGCATAGGCCACCATTACCCTTTTCATGTCACGCACCACCTAGTGCCTACCACAGGTTGGGAATCCCTGATCTAATGTAAGGACATGTGCCCCACCTGTGACTGACTGGATCCAACTCACCATTTCACATTATTCACTCTCTTGACATTTTGGAATAAATCTTCCATCTTTCTCCTGAACCCTGCCTCGCATTAGCTACAGCAGATATTTCATCCCCTCATTACAGTATACCCTAATGTGATTTTAGGATGTATGCAGGATCTTTTATCAGACTATTAGCACCGCTCAGCCACTACCAAATGGCCTGAGTGCAGTCCCAGAGGTCTGATAAGAAATAGTCATTACCCCTCCACAGTTACTATATGTGTAAAAACTACAGAATCTGCAAATTGCAAAAGTTTTTCTTTCCTGTCGAACTTCTGCAGCAAAATTAGGCTGGAGAAAGTAAAACAGACTCTGGAATCTAATAAATATTTATTACTTGACTTGGTGCTTGGGATATGAAGTGCAGTTCCTTAAAGCCTCGACTGGAGACTCGGATGATGATGACAGGGTTGAGGGTGAGGTTATACTGATAATGATGATGAAGATAACATTGATGGGATAATAATTAAGGTGATAACGATAATGATCTTGAGGATCACGACCTTCACGCACATCTGTTTAATGGGACAATAACCTTTTGCCAGATTTTTATATATAGTATCGAAATAATCACCTGTGAACAATTTGCATCTGTTTTGAAAAGGTGAATTCAGCCTTAGCTATAATGTCCACAGTCTTATTATGTTACATTGTTCTGTTCAGTGTAAAGTAACTGAGATTTCAAAGCTTCATATAAAAGTAGTGGCTTGTACAATATTGTGCTCATCAACAATAACATCCTGATATTTAGCTGGTGTGTTATTTTTCACATTCACCATCCTCCTTTTACATGTTTATCAAGCTAATTAGCATGAAAGGAGTAGTGCAGCAGGGACTAATGGGAAGTTATTAAGCAAATTAGGAATTTGACTTGATAATGACACAAATTGAGAATTCAGTTAAATTGAGTTTTATTAATGAATTAACACAGTTAGACAGGACTGTAATCTGTTCAACCTGCTGGTGGCGCCAGAGGAAAAGTTCATCTGTCCTGATAGTCTGACTATAAAATGATTTGTTCAGTCGTCACCACAGACTCTACAGAACAAAGTCAACGTGACGTCACTTGTTGCTTTGTGGATATTTTGAAGTCAGGAGTTTGGTATTTGAACGTGGCCATGTTGGTTTCTTGGTTTCCCTTGAACCTGACAGTGGTGGACAGTAACAGAGTACATTTACTTGAGTACTGCACTTAAGTACATTTTTTGAGTATTTGTACTTTACTTGAGTATTTGTTTTTTTGGAAACTTTTACTTTCACTCCGCTACATTTCAAAGACAAATATTGTACTTTGGACTCCACTACATTCCCAGGAAGTGTGTGGTTACTTACTTTATATACAGTCTATGCTGCAATGTGTTTCAGGCAGTTTGTCCAGGTAGAGTTACCGTCGTGCAAATCAGCAGGAAGTGACCGGCAGCAGAACCAAACAATAAAGAGGGAAGACAGGAAACAGCATGGTTTTGTCTGGTTTTTTTAAATGCTAAATAGCATGTTAGCATGTTAGCCTCTTGATGGGAAATTTGAAAACAAAAAAGCAAAACCAAACAGTCACCAACAAAGTATTATGCACACTCTGCAGGAAAGAGTTTTCTTTTCATCGAAGCCCTTTCAGATTAAAATACCACATTAACAGGAAGCAGACGTTAGTCCGGGATTGACTCGGGCACTGAGAACAATACAGCAATGTACTGATATTAGAAAATGTACTTTTACTTTGCACTTTAGAATACTTTTTAAATGCATGTACTTTTGAATGCTTAAGTATTTTTAAAGGTAAGTACTTTAGTACTTTAACTTGACATTTTGACCAATAACTTTTATTTGTAGTTGAGTAAGATTTGACCATGAGTATCAGTACTTTGACTCAAGTACTGAAGTTGATACTTTGTCCACCACTGGAACCTTAAGACACTGTCCACTGTGTATGAGACTGATTTCCACTGTGAATAAGTCTCCAAACCACCTGTGAGTCACTGGAGAACAGAGCTGTCAATTAAACTAACCACACCCCTAAATCTTCCTCGTCTCTCAGCCTAATATCTACTTAATGACGAAGTGATTTTCAGATGGACCAGATCTCTGAGAAGAAGATTTGACTTTAACTAATGACATCTCAATGACTTGTGGAGAAAAAGTAGCGACTGAATGACCATTTTAGAAGTTTTAGTTTCTGGAGCCTAGAGCCAGCATCTAGTGATCATCAGTGGTATTGCACCTTTCAGTAGATGCTGTTTACCTGCTGTGATGCTGTCGTTTCTATGCAAAGTCTGTGGTGTTTGTTGCAACATTATAAAAAAATATTCAATAGACATTATTTTTTGTGGATGCAGAAAGATTTTTCTTGCTGTTGTACAGTAACATGAAGATGGCATCTTCTCCAAATGGTTGGTCAACCAGCTAAAAACTAATATAAATCATTTTTTATATTCAAAGTGTTTTTTATTGAAGATTTATTCAGACATAATAAGAAACACCATCCAGTTTTTTTTTGTTCACCCCGCCAAGAACAAACCCACCTGTTGCACCATCAACACTCCTTTAACCTTTAACCTTAAGTTGCCAGATACTAAAAAACTTATCGGCAAAGCCTCTAACAGGATATTTAATTTTCTCCAATGTGAAGTAAAGATGTGACAAACCATAATTTAAAAGATGGAGGATGCTTTTCTCTCCATTTGAGCAGTATAAGCCTTTGGGCAATAAGTCTGGTAAAATATAAATAATTTTTTAAGCAAATATTTTTAAAAATGAATAATGTTACATCATTAAAAAACAGGCAGTAAATTCTAAGTCTAGTGTCAAATACCATCAAAAACTTTTAATACTGTGAATAGAGTTTGACACCATCATCACTTTACATTGTGTGTTTTAATATGTGTCATAAAACATTGAAAAAAGAGAAATTACATCAGATGTCATGTGAAATTAAAGCTACACTCTGAAATAACTATGTAGTGTTTCTGTATTTATACGAGTATGTTTTAGTTGTTGATGTAAAGATGTTGACTCGTGTGTGATGTCCACAGTTGTCCTCAAGGTTTCAGATAAAACCGGGTTTGATCATGTTTACTTCCCCGTGTCCTCCATCCCTGCCGACCATGATGCTAATGCACCGTCTGCAACAAACCATTGTAAATCAAATGAAGTAATTACCGTAATTGCCAGAAATCCATGTTGCTATTAAGTTGCCACTCTGTAAGAGTAATCATTTGCATCTTATCTACTTAATTGATTGGCGCTCTACATCACAAACACAGAGGCGCTCTCATCTTATCATCTTATCTCCCCATTGAACAGTTTCTTTTTCATCACTTTAAACAACACATCATCAAAATTCACTTTCATTGAAGACAGATGTCTTTTCACACAGTGAGCCTGCTGTTCTGGGGATTCATCCCACTGAGGTGGTCCTAACAATGAAGCTCGATTAAAAAAAGAAAAAAGATTTGCAATCCAGGCCTCTCAAAGATGTAGATGTTATTCAAATGTCATTTTATTCTGCTGAATCTCAAAGAGAAGCTTTCCAAACTGAAGCTTTTCTCTTCTTTGTGTCCTGTATGAAGGGCTCACTCTGACTTATCTCCTGCTGGATCTTATCTGGATCTCTTGATGGCTTCTGGTCCAGTCATGCTGCTTTCATCTCTGAAGAAAGAGACACTATCTCAAAGTTGAAGAGCAAAAGCACTTTGTGCTGTTGTTGTCAGCTGAGGAAATGTCAGCATCAGTGATTTTTCACTATTAATGGTGCAGATATATAATCTAAGTTACTCAGGGAGCAGCTGTGAGTCTGTCACTTTGTGACAACAATACATCTCTGCAGGCAGCTCCATCAAACTTTGGTTGTGGATCCAGACTTGACAAAGTGCTTTTGTTCACTTTTCTATGTTAAATCAGCGTCACTGCTCCTTCTGCCTTCAGTGCTATTAGATTATTGTAGAAATCAATTTTAAAAATAAACCCCAACAAAAATCCTCATGTGAAAGAAAAGAAGAATCACAACGTGCAGAGACTCAAACATCAAACCACTCAACACCCATTTTACTTTCATTGATTTGTATTGGTTGTATTTCATGTTGTTGCCACTTCTTCTTCCAAAGCTTTGGACGTAGCTATTTAGCTTTTTTTTTTTTGGCAAACTGACATCTGTTTGTTTCCTTGTTACTCACATTGTTTCAGGCAGTGAAAGTCTCTTTTGCACATTTGTGTTTGCTACACTACAACTTCCACAAACACTGTGGAAATTAGGCCATGATGACTTTGAAAAAAAACAATTCAGACACAATCCTCTATCACATGTAAACACACTTATTGTGCCGTTTTTTGTAATTATTGTTACACATGTGTGATATCTGAATAAGTGTGATGGACAGACACACTTTTGTGAGACCAGGAGTAGAGTCAGTGAGAAACTGTTGTGAAAGCTAAAAGGCATCAGTGTACTGCAGCCAAAATACTTGTAGTTTTTCTGATGTTGAAACTCGAGGGATGTGACCAACAACTGGCAAACAAACCTTGTTATAGACATAGATTGATAGCTGGATACTAGGGCTGCGGCTAACGAATATTTTACTAATCAAATAATCTATTGATTATTCCATTGATTAATCGAATAATTGGATAACTAATGCTTGTTAAGGTGCAGTAATAAATAGCGCTGTCAAACAATAAAAATTTGCATGAGGGTAGTTTGTTGCAAGCTGGACGATGAGTTAGCTTAAGTGCTAGCAGAATCCCCGACTATGCTTCCGTTAATGTGGTATTTTAAACAGGAAGTGCTTCGGTGAAGACTCCTTCCTGCAGAGTGTGTGTAATACTTTGTGTCGGTCGACTGTCCGTCTTGGTTTTTGTGTACTTACAT
>OOFC01051613.1:1148-80992 GCA_900323345.1 Pseudochromis fuscus
ACACACTCACACACACACACACACACACATCAGCACACACACACACACACACACACACACACACACACCTGCACACACACACACACACACACACACACACACACATCAGTACAAACACACACACACACACTCAGTACAAACACACACACTCACACACACACACACACACACACAAACACACACACACACACACACACACACACACCCACACAAACACACACACACACACACACACACACACATCAATAAACACACACACACACACACACACACACACACACACAAAGAAGAACACACATGCGCAGCTGGCATACAACACAACATACACTCATGCATACACTTGTGCATAAATGCACACAATACACACGCGCGCACCGAGGTACATATGCATGCACACACAGGCAAACTCTTCCACAGTAATGCCTTCCTCTCACATGCTATCTTTATACACTCTCCCTCCTGCCTCTCTCTGTGCAGTCCTCTCCTCTCCCCTCTCTCTACCTCTTCTCTGCAGTGAATGAGCTGACCTGACAGTGCTCCTCCTCTGCACTGAGTGCTGTGAGTCTCTCTCTGAATTATTTAAAAGCTGGGACCCCCACGAGTGCTTGTCTTCCCCTAACACCCCCTCATGCTCCCTCCCTCCCTCCCTCTCTCTCTCCGTCTCTCTCTCTGTCTCTCTCTCTCTGTCTTCCTTCCTCTGTCCCTTCCTCTCCTCCTGTCATTCTGTCTTCCAGTGGCTGCAGTTACCTCCTGTGGTTCTGTCAGAACTGGGAAGCACAACATGCAAATCTGATCTATGAATCACAGTCTGATTAACAGAGCAGGAGACGATCAGTAACAGTGGTGGGATGCAACTGTTCAATTTTCAGGTAGTTTCTAGTTTATGCTGCTTTTCTTTGCTCCAAATCAAAGAAGAAAATTAGACATCGGTGTTTGTTTTGCAGACTGAGCTTTTACTTACAAAACTAATCATCCGCCTATGATATCTTTATATGGCAACGACCTAAAAATACTTTCAAAAGTTGTTCAACTCATCTTCACCTGGATTAGTTGCTACATTAAAATTGTGATTTGAAGTTTATACACCAGTTATAATACTCCAGTTACAATAACATTAACATAACACTGTCATTTTCTCATTAATAGAACTTATAATACTTTTTGATGAACGTATTTTACTTGTAATACCATTGTTATATCATATGTGTTATATCTATTTTTAATATTTTGGCATTGCTACTTAAATTAAGGACTTAAATACTTCCTCCACCACTGACACATTTTAAGCTGATGTTACAAATTATGCATATTACTGCTGTCCTGTGAAACCCATGTATCTTCTGAGGGTCGTCAACTTTTTATGAGCTATGAAAACAATCCTGTTTTCATTTGTGTGACGGTGCAGAAACTGTTTTTTTTTTTTTTTTCTGTGGCCCAAGAAGGATAATTTCTCTAATAAAACAATACATACTGCTTCATTTTTAATGTATTTTTTTGTTTAATGTACTGAAGAGGCAACATTTTAGCTGCACAGAAGGGGCATGTAAGAAAATGACAATTTACACTAGCGTTGCAAGTAATTACAGTGCTGTCCCAGCACCCCCACAAAATTTAATTCAATTTATTTACATAGCGCTAAATCACAACAAAGTTATTTCAGGGAACTTCACATTATAAGGTCAATCTGACCCTCAGCCACACTGGCCCAAGCTGTCATCCACATTCAGTTCAAACCTATTGCTGCACTGACCCAACACAAGCCCAGCCTCTGCAGAAACCTAAACATTGAAAATTATGGCTTTAGTGGGGGTTTGATAAAAGGTGACATGCTTATATCAGACAATCTTGCACAGTGGCAGGAGGTGGTCTCACCTGAGACCAAGAGGATTTTTTAAATCTCACTCCAGACTTATGAATATTTTAAATAAAAAATATTATTCTTTTCTTAGGCGTGTTAATTGTCATTAATATCTAATTAATATCACAAAAAATTATGATATGAAATTTCATTTGATACAGCTCATCTGGTTATAGATTAATTTGAAGCAAGTGTTTGAAAACAAGGCAGAAATACAATTGAAAAACAGACCAACAGTTACAGTTTCAACCTAAGAATGTGTCCAGTTTTTTCTTGAAGAGATACATTTATTTCGTTTTTCACTGAATCTAAAAAACTGGACATCCAGTGTCATACTTCTCCATGTATGGCTGACATTGTTTATATTTTCATGAAAAAAAAGCCTTAGTCCTGTCATCTTCAATTAAAATTTTGACTTTGCACCATCTACGGTTCAGTCCCCACTCCTGTATCACTGACATAGTTGTAATATGAAGAATAACCAACATGAACAATGGAGCTTGGACCACTAACAAGAATTGAAGATTTGCGGGCTGGATGAAAACCGACTGCAACCTTCCCAAAAACAGACTTACAAGAACTGCAAGAATCATATGTCCAGCACCCCGGGCCTCTTGTTTGTTTTGACCTACTTTGTGATTTAATTAAGAGAACATGGAGGACTAACCACAACACATCACACGGATGGAAGGAGGGGTGGTAGTTAGTGGTGTTTGTTGTTGTGTAACATTGCCATTTGTGACACATTGGGTAGCCGTGTAGCCACGATGTGGAGCAGCTCTTCAACCGGAAAACCTGGGTTCAAGCCCTCGCAAACATGTGCATCTGCCTTGATGAAGCGTCTTCGAGTAGTAAGACGTTCTTGGTCTGGAGTCGACTGTGCACTCTGACGGATCGAGGAGAGGGTCATACAATCAATGCAGGTCTACGAAAAGTGATTTGTGAGCCAACAATAAAACACTTTTCACTTGGTGTTTTCTGGCACTGCTCTGGCATTACATGTTGCAGCTCTCCATTCACAAACCAAGCCACAGGCTATTCTGTGGGGGACCTACATTGCTACTATGGCTACGATTATTCATAGCTCTTTTTATATTGCAGCCTGTCTCTCCTCCCTCTTTCTCTTCCTCTCTCCTCCCTCTCATCATTCCCTGTAGAGATGGCCCTACCTCACTCTAACTAATCACCATGGCAACCTGGTAATCCCTGAACAGAAAAATTCTGACTCCCTCTCTCGGTCTCACATACACACACACACACACACACACACACACACACAGAACGGGACTGCGTGCACACACACACACTCACATGGGCGTACACATGGGTGCACACGTTCACGCTTGCACACGCAGTCATGCACACACTGTGTAAGAGATGCTCATGCGAACCAACACTCTGGTGTTTACTGGTAAGACAAATCTCACCACAAACACACTTGCATGCACCATTGTAAGGATAAAGCTTCTTGCTATTTTGTGTGTAGCTTCATGTGTGTTGGCAAGGATTTAAATACACCACCTTTGGGGCTGTGTGAGTAAAACGCTATTTGTGTGTACGCTATTTATGTATACGCTATTTATGTATGCATTTTGAGTATGTGTGTGTGTCTGCTTAGGTTTGTCAGTGTTTGTTTTTGTGTGTGTGTGCGTGTGTGTGTAACTGTAATTGATTTCACACTCAGGTCAATGGTTTTACAGCTACAAAAGAAAAGCCAACAGATTTACTCTGGTTAGCTTTGAATCTCTGTTACTTTGCCTTTTTCCTTGAACTCTGCTTTGACTTTTTTGCTGCCGGCGTGTTTATTAATAACTCTGTTTTTCTTTCATTAAAATGGTTTGTACTTTATTTACTGAATAAATGTTTTACAACAATAATATACAGCTCACATCATTGTGAGATTGATGTAAAAAAAACCAAAAAAAAAAACCGACAATATCCAACAATCACCTCATACATGTAGCATATACGCATTGGTACATCTTTAGGAGAAAGCACATCCATCCATTCACAATAATAGCTTTTCATCTTTAAACCACCATGAAAGCATGTAAATGGTCCTCATATCTACATATTTATTTGCACACTTACACACACTCAAACAATTTTTGCTGACTGGATACTGTAATGCTATAAGACCCCCTCCCGCTACACTAGCTCTAATCATCTAATCAATAAAGCTCTTTCTCTTGACAGACAAGAGTAGTTGGCAAATGAGCCAGATTTTCAGGATGGATCAATCGGCTGATTGACATGTCAGATGGATGAGTGAATATACTCCAATCGGGTATATTGATCCTACAGATCGAGCCTAACTTAATGCTGTGGTGGTAATTGATTATGTCAGCGCCTTTGTGTAAGGGCATCGTATGAAAAAATGATTAATCTCATTTGAAGCCTTCTAGTAATCGGTAAATGTGGGGATTTATGTGAATCAGTTCAGGTATCACAGGGTTTGTATGGTACGCAGCATTGTCTCTGGAGGCTATGGAGTAAACAATGGAAGAAAAATACCAGGCTGTGGAAGAAGGGGCAGCTTTCCAGTAACTAGAGATACAGTCAGTGGGGGCTTTGTGAGTGGGTGTGGGTTTTGTTCATTTTAGACTGGAAACAGCCAGTATTATAACAATAGGATCAATCTCTTGTAGTATCTGATATCAACCACTGGGGAGTGCATGGGGACATAAAAACATTTGAACTTTTTAACAGGACAATCCAAAGCAGCACATTTTTGAATATGTATGTACACATGTTTTAACATAGAAAGTATATGTGTGCGTCTGTGCACTTTTGTGTCTAAACGTCTCATACATGTCTGTGCTTGCTGTTTGTGTCTGAATGTCTCTGTCCATTTACACATGCTCAGTGTGGCCTGGCCACGGGATGCTGCAGGGTCATGTGCTCGACTCCAGTAAAAGGCAGTCTGTGTGTGCAGTAGTGGTAGACCAGCTCAGGGATATTGGAGAAGACACAGCTACTCTGATCCAGTGTGTAGCCCAGGCCCTTGCTGCTCTTAGTCTGGGCCACAATGATGTGCACGCAACTTTGGCTGGTCCTAAATGAAGAAGACAGAGAGAAAGACACAAATTAAAAACATATCGTCAGCATTGTCAAAAGAGACCATCTTCACAGTACAAGACACAAATGCAGATCCTGAGAAATGGAAACATTATCTCTCCCCAAATGAGGCTGTGCATTTTCCAAGTTCAGTGGACGTGTAAATGGGGTTAATGATGTGGACTCTCAAATGAATGAGCAGCGTACAACCAATGTGCACTCAGGCGCACGAACACACACGCACACTGACACACACAATGGCATCACAGGATTTCAGCCTTTATCCTAGAGAACCTGTTCCTGGCACGCTTGTTGGAAGTGTCTACTCTACAAATGACACACATTCTCATGCATTAACACCTTGGAGGTTGCCGCTACAATGGCAACTCGGGTAGCTCCTTAGTCATGCCCTAAAAATAGTTAATAATCAGTGTTCAGCACAACATGTATTATAATGAAACTAGAAGCATTCATATTTTGGCTTTAAATACACTGGTTATGACAGAATAAGTGTACACTACCAATGTCAGTTTTTAAAAACAAGGATGTCTCCAAACAGATGGAAACAAACACAAAGTATTTTTATTTTTTGACCACACTATTTGTCACCACTGTACCAGCTGAAATAAAACCCCCACTGTGGTGCGGAAAGACACAAAGGTGGTTAAAATAGCACAATATATAATTACGTACATGCTGCATTATACAGCGTGCATGCAGTTTATACACATCCGTGCACTCACTTCAGAGCAATGGAGTATTTGCTGGTTCCTGATTCGCTGTCTCGCACCAAGAAGCTGGCTTCCCTGCAGCGCTGCAGCTGAGCCTCAGCCTGCTGCCGACTCACACTGCCATGGTACCAGCTTGGAGAGGCGATGGAGGCAGGGAGAGGGGGGGAGGAGGAGGAGAGATGCAGAGAGAGACAGCAGATCACTGACATATAGCACAGTGACATATGGAGTTAAGTCAGATGTCAAGTTAATGATATGTGATAACATTGAGACAGAGAAAAAAAATACTGATGGCGGGAATGTAACATGTCGAGGCAGATTACAAGTCACTGCAAATTAGGCTGACAGGTAAATTTTGCAGATGAATGACTTAACAATGATGAAGGAGAAGCTGAGATGGCAATGTGATAAATAAAATGAACAAACAAAAGGTATGTAGCTGTGTAGAGAGTCAGGAGAGGCCTGTTAGAACACAAGGTGGTGCTGACAGTGACTACAGGCAAGAGCCATATATAAACAGACTGTATGCGGCCCTGATGCTGGGAGGCAAAACACACTGACATTCAACCACAACATGTGAGGAACAAATGCTAACCGGCTCTGAGCATGCTCCCCACACCTCCAATCCATGTCTGTTAGGATGAAGTAGAAGCTAAAATGAGTCAGTTCGGTTCAGTCAAGCTTCACCTCAAAGTTCCCTTATCCAGCATTTATCATGAGGGGGTGCTGCTCCTGGCTAGCAACACACCCAGGCTGTATTGTTGAATGAGCTGATGTTGAAGGAGAATTGCTTGATTGCTTTATAACTTTTACAAAGAGAATTTGATTTTCAGTTAAAACTGAGGAGGGCGCTGTTCTCCACAAAGGCAGACGGAGGGGTAACCAAAGAAACAAAATAACAAGAGGCTCCTTTGTTTTATTGTGGACTTATTTTCTACAACAAGTGCAGAGCAGAGGGACACAGACAGCAGATAAGACGTGCACTTTACTCTGCAGAGTTTATGAGAAATCTGGCTAATTTTGATAAGGACTAACAATAAACAGGAGTGAGATAAAGACGAGCAAATGTCTCAACCCCCATCTCATTTGTTTAATTCCTTCCCTCCACTAATCCTGTTCAAGGTTGTGGTGGTGGGCACAACAGATCATCCCAGCATGTGAGGACTCAGAGGTAAATCACAAGTCTATCAAGAGGCTAATACTCAAACAGAAAGCGGTATTGTGTCCAATGGGTATTTTAGAGTTTCTCTCATAAACTGTATATAAAATCGGTTTATTGGATTGCAGCCCTGGACTCATGCAAAGATGAGGAAAGGCGTTATTTTCACAATCATATTTTTTATGCAATAACAGAAAACAATTAAGTGTCTTCTTGCTCCAAACTTGACTAATTTGAATCCTGCTGAAACTATACAATAATCCTGCATGTGTATTTTTTGCTTTTCTTTCCTTCAATACAACTCAAAAGTCTCTCACATGATTGTTTCACAGCTCGTTTTCAGATCATGCAAGTATTCATAAGATAGACAACAATGTCTTCTTACCACTGCTTCTCCAGGGGCAGGCTGGTGTCCATCTTGGCTGTGTCCCCATCCAGCGGGGCAGTGGGGGAGGTAGGAGATGGAGGGGAAAGTTTACTCGGGCTGGAGGAGGGTGAGAGCTTGAGGGTGGGGAAGGAAGGTGTTGGTGAAAGAGGGGAGAGTTTGAGAATAGGAGAAGATGGAAAGGAGGGGGAAGAGGAAGATGATGGAGCAGAGGAGACAAGTGTTTTATGGTTCCAGCTCTTCTGCCTGAGGGTGTGTTGCTGCTGCTGCTGCTGCTGCTGTTGCTGCTGTTGTTGCTGCTGCTGCTGCTGCTGTTGCTGCTGCTGCTGTTGCTGCTGGCGGCCGGAGGTTGAACAGTTGTCTTTACTGGGAGAACAATCCACGGCCTCAAACTGAGCTGAAGGACGCAGGATAGACAATATCAACCTTTCATAATAAAATCCTATCAAAGCATGCCAGAGCTACCAAAGTAAACAGATCTCTGGAAATTAATTCAGAAGGATTGTTTCATTTCCTCTCCAAAGCAAACACTAAATTGTTGTGGTGTGTGTGCTGTGCAAATAAAACTGAGGGCATCCTTCCTCCACACCCTAAACCCCCCACCCTTCCCATCATCCCTTTCTCCTTTTCTCTACCTGACAGGGCTCGAACAATGTCCTCCTTTCTCCACTCCCAGGGCAGTTCGTACTCCCCAGCTGGACGGACATCAGACTCTGGTCGCGTGACAGGGATCCACACCCCCTCGCTGTCGCCCTCCAGTCCGCCTTCATAGGGTGTGTCGTAGATATTTGGGGGTGCAGGTATCCCCTCTTCTCCCTTCCCCGCTCTCTGGCCTCGGTCCAACAGAACACACACTTTCAGGAGGTCTTTGGAGCCCCGTCTGCGAACCTCTACAACAGCATGGACATGTGATTAGTGACTTAACAGCAATAAGATGAAGCGTTTATTCATATGTATGTTGAGAATATGCTGAGTTAAATGTAACCTAAATAAAATAGATACATAAAATAACTTGACATGCTTACTGCTGTAAAATATCTTACTATTTAGGCCTGTCTGTTAGTTGTGATTATTTGACAACACAAATATGCCAAAAAAAATTAATTTTAACCTCTGAAACACGAGGTTCAATAACGTCCTGTTTACTAAAACATAAGTTTAAGTCCAAAAAGGATAAAGTCTAAACCATCCATAGACAGAAAGTATGGATGTACTTGATAATTTCTTACCATCCATTGTAGTTTTTTAACCTTTCATTCAGCTGAACCCATAGACATATGTTGAATTAACTTTTTTTTTTAACTTTAGTATACATACTGCTTAAACAGTTTGTAAAGCAACACTGTAATAATAACATTTATTTGCACATTTAATTTTGTTCTTCTCGCTCTTCTTATGTTTGTTTTTAATATTTTATGTATATGAACACAGTTGTTTTGGGTTTTTTTTACACTTTTGGGAAATTTTACCCGTTGTGTTTCTTTGCTGTCGAACAGGTAGCCTGTGTGTCTGCACTATTGTGTGACCAAACAATGGAGTTACAGGAAGAAAAGGTCAACACAGCTGCTGATTGGCTGAATGACTCGGCCACTTCCTGACTGCTGGGAAGTGATTGGGTGAGACCTGTAGGTTTTTAGGAAGGGGTGAGAGAGAGGCTGGGGAGGAAGAGGGGGGTCTTTCGATTCTTGTCACACATAGGAGACCATAAAGTATTAAGTGCATGTGTGTGTACGTGTGAGTGGAAGGGGGGGCACTGGGGCCAATGTCCTATCAAGAGAATGGGGCAAAGGAAACAGAGGCAGGAGACAGGAAGCTGGAAGAGGAAGCTGCACCCATTGTCCCTGCACAACACTGTTGCTATAGCAACCGCCAGCGGGGAGGGAAGTCAGTGGAGACACTGAGGGTCTAGTTTGGCTCTCAGTCCCTTTAAAATGATATTTTAGCATAAATGTGGGATAGTGTGAGTACTGAGAAACTTTACATGCTATAGGATGGTGTACAAAGTGTGTTCAGAGATAGGCTAATAATAATAATGATAACTAAGATGATGTTGTCATAAGACAGATTATGGTCCAGCTGTTTCATTCAAATGATGCTATATGCTGATACAAACCAGATCTGTCAAACCTCAAAATACAGTACAAGAGTGTGCAACAATTGCATTTTCCAGTACATTTAATAGAAAATGCAGTTTTGGTTTGCTTTGAAGTTATTTTCAACTTTTGAGAAAACAGTCCAACATGCATAGAGGTACTGGTTTAAAATCCATGTACCGAGGATGCGACCTTTGTGCTCCCACAATGTAATGCTGAGATGACCCTATGCTTACCTGTGATGATGACCTGCGCATCGTAGGGCTCCATGTACCCATCATTCACACCTGCTCTTTCAGCCTCTCTCTGCTCCTTGGTTTTCTCTGCATCAAAAGGATCTGCATAGTCCTCCAGGATGATCAGCTGTTAATGGACAAGCCTTGTCAGAAAGTACAACGCTAGTTTGCTACCTGTTCAGATTTGCCAAGAGATGACAGAGCAGACATGATGAAAGGGATCTGAAACAACAGTGTGTGTGGTGTCCATGACTGAGTGACGAGTAATGGAGGGACAGGCGGAAATACTTGTGTAAAGAGGTCAGCGCATTGTGTTTGCATGTTTGATCTGACACAATGTAGTGAAACTGCATTGTATTCTTTTGAGAAGGATGGAAACTGAATACCAGGTTATGGACTGAAGAAGAGAGGGAAAACACAAAGGGAAGCACTGACCTCAAGCCCAGTAGTTGTTGTTTTTTTCACTGTACAATATATTGACCTTAAATCTGCATTCTGCTATGCTTTCTGTCTGGCTTGGTTTGATTTTGAAATAAATACCAAATGAAATATGACGATCAAAGTATGTGCATGTTGATTTCATTATGTGACTAAGTTACTCACCGTTGTTTTAATATCTGACCTCCCCTTCTCGTTCTCGGGCAGCTTCTGTTTACTTATCCCGTTGAGTTTAGGGGTCTTGTCCTGCTTGTCCACTTTGATCATCCTGCTGATATACGCCTGCGCCAGACTGGAGGTCCTGACCTGGCGGTTCTCATCTGCTGCCCCCGTCTCGATCTTTGAGTTTTTGCGACCTTTTCCAGATGTGAGACTATCCCAGACTGTCCCACCAGAACCTGCGTTGTTACGTCCCAGTTCTGTTGCCGAATTTTTCCTATTTCTGCCTGCCAATAACCCCCCTACTCCTCCGTCTTTACGCTGATTTCCCTTCAAACTGTCTCGTGAAAACGATGGTTTGGTTCGGGTTTGCGGACCAGATTCGGAGGCCGAACGGACCCTTTCATTCCCATTCTTCAGGTTGATGGGGAAATCTCTGAACCATTTTGCCATGGCTGCCAAGGTATTAAAACTTCTCAAGGATAAAAAAACAAACAAATGTTCTTTAATTCTTACTGAGACGCCCCCTTAAACTAACTTTGAACCGTGCGCAACAGCTCCAACTTTACGCACGTATTTTACCCCTCCGCTGAATATCTTTGGTATGCAAAGATGTCTGAATATCCAAATCAAGCAGATCCCACTTTATGATACTGTGCTGATCCCTGGTGCCTGAAACTCCCTAACACTCACAGAACTCCTGGTGCGTCTTGGAGATCATTTGCCAGTGGCTCTTGCTTGTTGCTGTCACCCTGCACCTGCAGTAACAACTATCCCTGTAGTTTAAAAAGTAGCTTCTGCAGAGCGTAAACTCGAAAGAACTGGAAGTTTTTCTTTGAACCAAGTAAAGATCCCATTCCCGGAGCGTGAGATGATGCGTCCAGTCTGTCGACCAGGCGAAGTGATGAGATGGTGAAGAAAGTTGGTGCGCGCAGATTATGGTATGTGGTTGGATTCTGGGGAGGAGCTGTGTGGACGGGGCGGAGTAGGAATTTCACAAAGATGCAAGACAATTGAATCTCATGGCAACATGCAGATTTTCATCACTTGCTACATCCATACAAAGTAAGGACGCCGGGTATTAAACAAAATGTAGAATCCCACAGGTGACACTGTTTGTGGTCAGCTTTGCTATTCACAACTTGGAGACAGTTGCAGCGAAGGATAACAAAAGACCAAAGAGTCGTTTTTTGCTTAATTTGTTTATGCAATTATCTATGGAATTGAATATTATTCATTTATTTGCAATATATATGAAAAGACAGTAACAAAAATAACCACTGAATACAATAATGTCACAAAATCTGAATTAATTATTACAGCATGAAAAACAAATTATAGCATAAACCAAATTTTGTGGAAAAAATTGAACCTTAATATAACTGTACCTTTAGTGGAGAATGATGTTATAATGTAGGCTACCCAACAGTATTTAGTCAGTTTCATGTTATTAGAGGACATGCACTCGAGGCTGAGGGGTTTTGCTTTTAGGAGCCATGAGTGATGATGCTCCGCCAGCATAGATAGTTGCTCCATCTACTGGTAAATTACAGAACACCCATATTAAGGCACCAGTCTGTATTCACCTGGATCCATCACTGGTCCCGAAAACGTGTAGTTTATCTGGATCAAAGATAATAATTTCATTTTTGCTTATTCCACCTGTAGTAAAAATACAGGTTTCCAATTTCAGCAGAGGTTAACAAAGTGGTACTGACACAACGAATGACTGACGTAGAAATTGCACCAATCGCAAACATCGCCTACATCCACCACCCCGCCTGCTTTAGCGAAGCTGTCCAATCACAGTGCTCCTCCTGGTAGCGCTGGGCGGGACTGTTCCATCCCTTTACAAAAGGTAACAGGTTGCAGTCGCAGCTTAATGAACTTGTTGCTGCGTTGATTTGCGCAGGAGTTTGTTTTTTCCTCCCGCTCTCTGTGTGGACTTTGATGGATGTCTCCGAACGTATTTGAGTTAACGTCGATATAAGGGAGGCGTCGACTCAGAGAGGAACACGAGAATAAGTTGAGAAAAGAGGTAAAGTTTACGGTTTTGAACGTTTAACAGACAGACGGTTAAAAAAAACAGATAGACACGACTCCTCTGACAGTTACGAGCTTTGTTGGGAGGTTTCTGCTGCTGTGTGGCACTTATCTCCTCGTTTGAGTCAGTTGTGTAACAATTTTCTAATAGCATTGTGTCACTGTGGGGTTTGTTAGTTTAGCTTTGTAGCTAACGATGTTTCGATAGGGAGACAGGGACTGGTGGAGCTATCAGCTAACGTTACCTCACGACAAACTTCACTGTTGTGTTAGGATGTGTATTTAATATGTGTATTCTATAAAGGCGATTATACCTCTCTGAAAGTAAAATATAAGAGCTATGAAGAACCAAATGAACATGTAAAGGCAGTTTCAGTGTATTGTTTATGCACAGGCTGTGATAAAGAAGTCTCTGTGCACACCTGTGCCACCAGGGGATTTATCAACAGAAAACTGTGCACTGAGGATCAGATTTACCACACTGTTATTGTATGCTAAATATAACTACATTTAAAGACATTACAGGCCTTATAATGTGTGTAAACAATGAATACATAGCACAGCACTCAGGGTTTACCTGCACCTCTGATGAAACTGATGACTGAGGAAAAACAGGACCAGCAGATTATAGTTTTGAGGTGGGGAAAGGTTAATGGGTTGTGTCACGAATTTCACTAATCATAGCACTTGAACCTGCAGAGCCACTGACACAGTTTCACCTCAGAATAGTTTAATGATACGGTGGCACTGCCTAACCCTGAACAGACTGGTCCCAGTGTTACACGCACAGTCAGATTAAAGATTGAAGTGTGACGATAAATTCCCATAAATCAGTCTCCCTCTCTCCCTCCCTACCATTGACACATTCAGCCTGTGTGAGTGGGAAGGACAGAGAGGAACAAGTGTCAGGAATGTGGGAAAGGGAGGGGCGTATTTATGTGCTCCTAATATGGTGTCATTTGTTTACTATTTGGAAACACTGAAGTCTGCCTTTGTTATGCCAATGACCCCCTTTAGATTTGAAAAGAGGAATAAATGGTTGTTTGTCCGAGTGTGAAAGAGGAGTGGTGGCAGGTTTGGAGAAAGACATTGACTGTAGGAGAGAGTGAGGGTCTGGTTTTATGTGAAGAATGTAATGGAGAGGGGAAATACTCAGAGGACCGAGTAGCTGACTGCCCTTCAGGAACAGATCCTTACACCTTTCACATTTCACGTTTGTGTCTGTAAAACATTCACCTGGAAGAAATGGGGCAAACGACTTTTTTCTTTTTTACAGCATGCACTTGTCATCTTTAAAGGATGCTGTAAACTAGATCTCCGAGTTAGCTGAATAATAAAATAATAAGATGAAATGACCTGTTATAGGTTAATTTATCTCAAAAAAACTGCCATACATTCTTAATGTGAGGATGAGCTGCTTTACTCTCTATTGTATATTTAATAAAGGCCTGAAAGTTCATCCTGAACATTAAAAATATTAGTTTGACCTAGAACATCTTCCTCAATCCAGTTCTTGTCTGTTTTCCAGCCTCATCTTCCAGATTTCTTGTTGGGGTTATTTGTGTTGTTAAACTAAATTAAATACGTATGATTTATGTCCATGTAATAACCTGCTCAATATGTCGAGATGAGGAATTTTCAGTTTTATTACATTTTCCTGACAAATCAAAGTGCAGTAAGTTTATAAGAAGTGTGCTAACCTTCATTTGCAGAGAGTAACTATACTGTATTTAATATGACATACAGTGAAGTATGATAGGTAGATAATGGCGTAGGGGAGGCAACTTGTTCTTACACTCCTACAATATGTTTTGGCTCAAGTGACCTTCAGCCTTTTGCTGCTATCTCCTGCAGTATCAGTTTTAGACCGGCCCAGAGATGATCACATGAACCATGCAGACTCTGTGAGTCAGCAGAGGCACTTTCCTGATTCCACACGTACCTGCTGTTTGACTCCTCTCCTCACACACTCTCTTCTCCTAATTCTATTTTCCTTTTCCATCTTGGATCTTAACAGGGAAGCAGCTCAGATTCAATTTGCTGTGTGAGAATTCAATTTGAGGCCAGAAGCAGAGAGCCCATCAGCATAACTGCAAGGTAGCATGTGACAACAGAATCCTAAAGGCCCGGATACACCAGATACAGCTGGGCAAGCAAGCCTGACAAAGCTGGTCTCTTGGTGAAGTCACATCCTGATAGTGGGGTTTGAAGACCTTGTAAATGAATACTGGGCCTCCAACAAACATTTTTTGATTATCGGGTAATGCTCCCATTATGTATTCAGTTATTAGTCATCTCTGTGAAGTGTCAGATCATAAAAATAAGTCAAATATTTCCATAATCCTAATTTGCTTGTCGTCTTTTGTTGTTAAGTTTTGTCAAACAATCAGTCCAAAAGCAAATAGTCATCAGGTTATTATCACTTATTAATGAAAAGTACTTAGTAATTAAAAAGCCAGATCAGTGGAATGACTTCCATTAAACTGATTATTAGTTCATTTGACTAACAGATCAATTTTACATCACCGGAGGATTTCAAAAGAACTTGTTTGATTGTTATATAAAAAGTTGTTTAATTTGAAATTAGCTTTGGGGGGAAAAGTTACACATGGGAACAAAACTCCTCTTATTGAAACTGACTGCTTGTAATCAGACAGTACAAGGAAAAAGGGGTGAGGGGGGGTAGTTACAGCATTCTCAGGATTGTTGCCCTCATTTTCCGCCCCACATCAGATGGACAATGGGATGGGTTCCCCCTACCCGTCCCTCTCAGAACTGGCAGTGGGTTCATCCTCTGACGCAGATTTAAAAAAATGAAGTCGATGGAAACATAGAGACAAACAGATTTTCGTACAGTTCCCTCTCTGTAAGTCAGTGTGGCCTCCTTGTATCAGACTCTACAGATCACCTCAGTTCACTTGAGCATGTCACATTAAATCAATAGAGATGGTTTTACACATTTCTCGTATGACACGTCTGCGCCACAATCGTCGGTGCATGACATGTTTGCTTGACCTTCGTGTAAAGACAGTGGGCTGCAGACTTCATGCTCGACTTCACAAACTCGTTGTGACACAGTGCTTCCTCTGTGGCTCCCAAAGGGTGGAAAAAAAAATCGACTAACTGCACACATCTGATAAGTGGGTCTGCCTACAGACAGTGCTTGTGGACCACTAGTGCACACATACCTTTTTAAAGGTCATTCATGTCAACTTGAATGACGTCACACCATTCACTGCCAGGCCAGACATCACCCTCAGCGATCCTCAGTCTGAAGGATGTTCATTTTTATAGCGAGGACTGTCTTCTTGGCTCGCTTTGCTGACTCTATTTTAATAACGTCTTTCTCAGAATAGCTTGGCTGCTTTTGTGCTGTGTCATACAGCTTCCAAAATCAGTATGGAAATAAAAAATGTGTGTGTAGGCGTTCAATAATGTATGGGTGCATGTGTCGGCGTGAGACAAGAGTTATGCGTTTGATGGTTACTTTGTAGTCAGTGCTTGGTGTGTGGATGGGAGGGAGGGTTTGTTCGCAGGGACAGCTCGACTTTGGATGTTATCACACAAAGCACTGATAAGAGAAGAAAAGTGTATTTTTTTTCTCTCTCTCTTTCTCTCTCACTTCACCCTCCCTCTCTGTCTCGCAGCCAACTTTCTGTCTCTCACCTCGGAGAGCTGTGGAGAGGAAGTGAAAGGTGCAGAGCGGAGAGGTCAGGAGGGAGTGTTGTTAAGTTTTAGAGTGAGTTTAATGAACCATGTCATTGTAATGACATGGGGATGTGACCTAACACAAAGCATCATCAGTCACTCCATGTACTTTCTGTTATTATGAGTGATTAGCCTTTACATAGGTGTGATCAGTGTGGGCGAATTTTAGATTTTCTCATCATGCTTTATCTGAGGGTAGACAAAGGGAGGATTAAGGAGTCAGGGAAAACAAAGGAGTGGAGAAGTTGCAGAGTAAAACAAAGACAAAAGCAGGGACTAGTTGTGGTGGTACCTGTGTGTATTCAAGCTGGTGAAGTTTTTGCTGAGGGAATTAGCTTTGGTATCTGGCTTGAAAACTTCCGAAAGTTTTTGGAAAGGCTTAGTGGGTCCTCACAAGGGGAAAGTGATATGTGGGTGTGTGCTCTCAGGTTAATGACTAATGGAGTGCACCGAGGACAAAGTCCACTCGAGCAGTCAAGAGCCAGAAACTAAGTGTTACTGCCAATAAAATGTGAGTCTCTATATTTGCTCAAGGCGAGGCTGTATCTGTTGTTACGTTTTCATATTGCTCGCTAATGAAGGTCTGCTGTCTGGGCACTCTATATTCAATTTCCTAATTAGAGATATTTTTAGGGCTGATACAGATGTTTTCTATTTTCATCTATAAATAACCAATCTTGATTCAGACCCCCCTTGATGAACTAATATAGAAACTGGGAAATCTTACAGTAGTTTGTGGTTTTCTGATGGACAAACCATGACACACTTTCTTAATGAGCTTAAATCGGCATTGGCCTGGATGATTTTTCAGTATTGGTCATGTTTATATGAAAGGTGTGGAAGCATCTACACATGTACCTCATCTAAACTCTGAACAGAGAAATCTGTGTGTGTTTGTAATCTGCAGAAATTACTCCATGATAATTACCGTATTTTCCGGACTATTGAGCACACCTGTCTATAAGCCGCTACTGAATTTATTCGAACAGTTTCATGTGGTCCACTCTGACCAGGTCTGATGTGACGAGGCTAAATGTATCGGCAACACGGAGCTTGCTAGCTTGTAAAAAGCCAATGAGCTTCGTGCCGCCGATACATGAGCCACACCGGTGTTTAAGCCGCAGGGTTCAAAGTGTCGGAAAAAAGTAGCGGCTTATAGTCCGGAAAATACGGTAATATAAACTAAGTAACCAGTATTTCAGCCCCTAGAATGACCACTTTGCAACACTGTAAAGTTTAGAGGACGGCTGTAGCCTTGAAGACAGAACAGCTGATCCATTATTCACGTGGTTGGTGGTCTACGTGTCCAGTGTCCTTGTGCGAGACATTGAACCTCAGAGGATTTATTAAAACATGATAGGTTGCTGTGCACAAGAGCAAATGATTGTAATCTAATGCAGTGATTGATTCCCTCAGTAGGGGGGAGGACATACCCAGGGGTCATGAGATGATTTTCAGCAATCAAATCAAATTTTTAAAACATCTATAATTATTAAAAAAAATGAGAAAGATTGTAGTTGCATTTAGAATAAAAAAAACAACAACATGCGAATAAAAGCTTGTTATTAGCCTTCTGTGTTTCTTTGTCCTCACTTGAACCCCCTGGAGTGATTTAGACAGATTAGCCAAAGCATTGTTTGTTTTCTTTGTCTCTGGCACCATTATTTTTGGTAGGTCACGGGTTTAGATGTGTGGTAACTGCTGGTCTAATGTAATCTGTGTTGGGTTTTAAACTTTACTTTGTGGTTATGATAGTTCAAGAGTAAAGAAAACATCCTTGTGTTTAGTTGGAGCAATCAAGCAAGTTGTCGTCTCATGTGTGCTCTAACAACACCTCGTTTCCTTCTTCTTGGCCCGTGTTTTCCAGCATGAGCACACCGTCTTCAGGGCGGAAGACCCCAGTGGACTACGGCGTCCAGATCCGCTTCATCAATGATCTCCACGACACCAGTGGAGGGCAGCCCGGGCCTCAGCCCAAGCCCAAGACCAAGGCCCAGAACACCTCCAAATACGGTGTAGCCGTCAGGGTGCAGGGTATCGCTGGCCAGCCATATGTGGTCCTGAAGGATGGAGAGAAGGGGGACTCGTACGGGGTCCAGCTCAAGACCCAGTACCCCTCTGGCTACAGTAGTCTTCCACGGAGGAGAGATAAAGCGGAGTTAGGAACAGAGGGGGCAGATGTGGAAGGAGGAAGAGGTGGAGGAGGGCAAGGAGGGGCACTACGTCGCGCTCAGTCCCACGGGTCACTGCTAGACAGGGAGGGAGGTGCTGGCAATGAGGATTTTCAGCTATCTAGACCACCAGGGGATGGGAAGTCTGGTAGTTATGGGAATCTGGATGGAGGAATTGGAGTAAGGGGAGGTAGAGAAGGTGGCATGGACAGAAATATGTGGGATGGTTCATATCAGGCAGGACTTAATAGGTCAGTGGGGTCAGTGAGGGACAGTCAGTCATACCCTGACCCCGAGGTCTACTCTAATCAGAGACAGAGTCCTGTCAGCAGAGTAACAAACAGGTTTGAAGGTGTTAAGGCTGGAGGCCAGCAGAGAGGACCCCCTCCTGCACAACAACATCCCAGAGCTACATCTCCTCTTCTCACCCCCAACCCCTACACCTCACCCCCGTCCTCAACTCACAGCAGCTTGGGACGCAGCCAGGGCACCGTCAGCAAAGTTCCCGGACGCTCAGCTAATCAGTGGACTTCAGTGGAGCCACCGCAGGCAAAACTGACCGAGACACAGGTAAGAATTCATGGTGCTTTGTTTTTTCTGTTCAGGCATTACAGCTGATTTTCAGTGAGCTCCAAAACAGCACAAAGAATGCAACATTGCCAAGAGTAGTTTTCTGATCTATGTCTCAAGGTGACCCCTGACCTTTTGCTGGACCAGGGTCAGAATGCAGAGATGAGCAGTGAGGATGAGCAGGTCATGAAGACCATTTACAACATCCTGAGACAAGGGTACACCTCTCCATCTTATCCACCTGTCACTGCCTCAGCTGTAAAAGTGAAGTGATTACATTTCTATTCATTTCTATGATATTTACATTTTCACTTTCTCTCAGGTCGAGTGACAGCGACGTTATCATCCGGCACAAAGTGAAGCTCCTCTTTCAGAAGATCCAGAGCCTAAAGGTTTGCTCCTTTTTGAAATGACTGAGTTCTGTGAGGAGTTGTTCTTCTACGGTTTAATAAAGAGACAGTCTCAAGTCTCGCCTTACACCTTTTTTTGTTAACAGCCTAAAGAAGGCCCCAGGGAAGAGTGGATGCGAGAAAAACAAGAGCTTGAGACAAAGATGGCTCAACTACAAACTGCCCTGCAGGAAGAAAGGAGGGTAAGTGGAGCAGAGAGAAAGGTTTGAGGAGGAAGAAGTATTTTATTACATTCACTAAGAACAAAATATTCTTTCTTGTTCTTTCTTGTCTTCTTGATGCCTCAGACAAAGTTGATATAGATGTCACTTTGTGTGTTGTGGGTTGTTACTGTAGTTTCTGTCTTGGCTGACCCACCAAGTTTCTCTCAGTTCAGCTGGCAGATTGTAAGTGGCTGCCACCAGAGGCCGTTAACATTCAGAGAGTAACCTGCCAAATTAACTCAGCTCTAATTACGTGGATCACGTCCAGTGTCTCACATAAACACTCGTCCAAGTCTCCTCAAAATGAGAGGGGTCACTGCCGCTGAAGGAAACCACTTCACCAATCAGATTTTTTGGTTGAGTGTAGGAAACTCCTCAAGAGTTTTGTGCCGTCCTAACTAATCTGAGAAGGAGGGCTGGGGGGTTCCTTGGAGTGTGCTTCAGATTAATCCTCAGATTAATCCTTAAAGCCCTGTGGCCTGGTCAGAGGTGCACACACACACACACACACACACACAATAATTTAACTTCAATAATGACTCTTTATATGTCAGCTTAAGGAAGCTGGGCAGGTCATAATCTCTAATAGCTCTTAAGAACTTAATCCCTTATGCATATTGATCGGTGGGCAAATGCAAGTCTGCCTCAACATTTCCTAAAAGCCCATTGTTTATGCCACCAGAGACACCTGATGTCTAATGTTTCACTGCTCTCATTTATTCATCATGTCTGCTTGTGTGTAGGACTCTGTTAGCAATTCTGATCCTGCTCTGAAAGCTGAGCTGGAGTCCTGTCTGGATGAAAATTTGCAACTCCAGGAGATGCTGGACCGGAAGATAAAAGAACTAAATGAAACACAATCAGAGTGAGGACACACACACACACACACACACACACACACACACACACACACACACACACACCGAGTCAAACTTAAACATATACACGCAGGAAGGAGCTTGGTACCATTGTTTGTGAGTCAGGAGGGAGACAGTGTCATAAAACAAGCAGTTACTGTAACTTATTCACAAGACAAACAAGTATGTCAGTCACTTCAATTCAAAGAATCATTCACTGGTGTGTGTGTGTTTTATTCCTGCAGGCTGACTCAGCTGCGAATGGATAGGGAGAACGCAGAGACACGGGTCAGAGCGATGGAGGACCAGCTGGCTGAGTTTCAAGATGAACTGAGAAGAGAGAACGGCAACAAGACGGTACATGGACACATGGGCAAACAAAGACACCCACACAGTTACAGAGACAATTTATATCACCACACTGCTGTATTTAAAATAAATTGATCAATAAATAGGCTGAGACCTAATTTGCACGTGACATTAACTTTATTTGTTGTTGAGAAGCGTTGTGCAGGACCGACTGATGTAAAGTGTTGAGTTTCTGCTGCATATTTCCTGTGTCTGCAGGACCTGATGTCTTGTCAGGCACAGCTGATGGAGGTGTGCCAGCTGAAACAGAGGCTGGAGGAGACACTGAGACAAAGAGAGAGGGAGCTTACGGCTTTGAAAGGCGCTCTGAAGGAAGAGGTGGCGACGCATGACAAGGAGATTGAGGCGCTCCGAGAGCAGTACAGTGCAGACATGGAGAAACTCCGCAGCAGCATGGAGCAGGTGTCTCAGGTGTGCAGCACTCACTGGAGCCAACTGATTGTCACTTGTGTTTTTAAGGAAAACTGGTCGCCCAGTACCAGACCTGGTTAGATAAGTCTACAAATGAAAATGAGAGTCGATGATCTCATGTTGTCTCATGTTGCAAGTCAGAGCTTGTATGTTGACAGTTTCATGACACAGAGGACTGGATATGAGCATCAGTCCAACGAGTCAGTTTGTTTTGGTTCAAATCCAGAATCAGCTTGTTTCAGTTTTGTTCTTTGTTATTTAGTTACGTCAAATTAATATAAATACCAACATTTTTTTTTTTTTTTCTGGAAATCTTTCGACATTATAGAAGTGAGGCACACTGCTGTTTCCTTGGTTCAAACATTGTGTCAAAGGCACAGTGTTTTGTAACCAGAATAATCAGTTATGAAATTATTAAACAGGCATTTTTCTCTTGGGAAAAAAAATGGAAAAAAATGCAACACATTTACGTGTGGAAAACATTAAATGATTAGAGCCTGTTATGTATTTTTCATATTGTCAAAAAAACAAACAGAGCTCAGATCTGTGTTCAGCTCACCATCTTGTAGAGTTTTTATGAAGGACGTAGTCGGTTAAATATCCTGAGTCACAGCTGCCTAGTTTATGGGACCCTTATGACTTAATGTGGCTAATATATTTTGCCAGCATCTATGCTACTTTTTAGATTAAAATAATATTTGTGTGCATGTTGTAACTCTTATAAGATGCATGCACAATATATTTATTGTAAATTTATTTAAAAAAACAAAAAAAGACATCCATGTCTAACACAAACATGTTTTTAGAGCAATCACCTGTACAAATTTAGATTTTTACTCTAGATGATAAAAGATGAATGACTTTCACAAAAGCTAATCAGGTTGTTGTTTCTTGTGGCTGTTGGCATCAGCACATACCTTGATAGGTGTTTAGTGTTTTCCATGCAGGTCCTGCTTCTTCATATATCTGTAAATGGAGCCTCAGTACACAGATGGAGGGGATTTTCACACCAGTTTGACTAAAGAAAAACACTTACAACTGTTAATTGTTGCCCAATGATTTATTTTTTTTTTTTTAATGAGTAACATTTTTCTGTTCAAGAGGAAATTTATTTTCCTATTATAATACAATTCCATGTTGCACTGTGCTAGAGAGTCTAGATGTGCCCTTACTTAATTACTTTAATTTTCCACTCCAGTTTCCAACCCAGTTATTTTTAAAACACCCACATCTAGAAATTACTTGTTTTGTACATAGATATATAAAGCAAATGATTTCATTTGAACAACCTTCCCAAGTACTGTGATGAAAGCTGAAACTCCCCTGATGAAAGCCTGCGGACAAGAACGCATCTGAAGAGGAGAAGCTGCGTGCAAAGTGCAGTGAGCACGCTCGGCCTCGGAGCTTTATTTAGCAGCAGTTCCTACACATTCTTCTTCAATGTTGGAAAACAAACTTTAAATGTGATCTTCAGTTAAAACAATGCGGATTACTTCACTCACTGCACTGAGAACACACACTGTGACATGCTAGAGATACGATTCAACATGGTCTCAATTCTTCTGTCTCTAAATGAAGTCTCACGCAGGCATCGAGGCCGAGCGCTTGCGTGTGAATGCATCAGTTCGCTCCCTGCAGCAGCAGCTGGAGGACTGTAGAGACGAGAGCAGCCACTGGATGGAGCAGTTTCATGCCACCAGAGATGAGCTTCGAACAACTAAACAAGAGTGAGTCTACATTCAAAAGTAACAATTGTGTTGTTAAGAAAAACGTTTGTTCGTCATGACTTAGCTGGCGTTGCGTTTTCCAATGTTTTCCCAAACGTGGATTTTGTCATCGTCTGTTCACGGTTTCTCTTTGCACCTACTTTACTACTAATGTGTTTCCATTTTTTTCCTCTCTCGTTCTACCTGGTCAATGTTTCTCCTGCTCTCTGTCAGAGAGTCACCCAGCAACCCTGAAACACAGTGAGAGTCACTAATTAAACACCGTTCGTGTTTAGATATTCAGATATAGACGTGGCCTAATGTGCTAACAGCTGTCTCACTGTAGTGTCAAGGCCATTCACACACTCCTGATTTTAAAGTTCTGTTTCCAGCCAACTGTGACCACAACCTATGATCTAATATGGATCATATTCATTCTAGTACGTGATGAGTCCCACTTTGAACGTAGACACCAGTTCATGGTACTAGTCACAGCCTGAAGCTTGCTACAGTGGATTTGGTTACTGTGAACATGATATGGAAGCAGAAACCATTAAAATGCAGAGGAGGAGTGTGGATGGTCTTATTTGTGTCTGTGTTTAGCAAGAAATGTAGATTTATTTTTTTCTGTGAATGTATTTGACTGTGATGTGTTAGCAGGAAATGCTGATTTTTGTTTTTTTCATGTTTGAAGATTAAATAATCACTTATTGCTGATGGACTTCAGTAAATTATACTTGATTCCTAAATACAATCCAACTGCAGCTGATCAGATAATCAAGCAAGACTTCCAATAATTGTATTTCATAAGATTCGTTGAGCTTGGATATGTGTGCACATTTTTCAGACTCCTGCAAGCCCGTCTGGAGAGAGAGGAATTTGAAGAGGAAATTAAGGAGCTCCAGGAGAAAGTGGGAACCATGAAACAGCAGATACCAGACCCCAGCCACACACACACTCTCAACCAGGTGCAGTAAACATGCATTTTACTCCACATCTTCACTGATGCACTGATGAATGACTGGTTTAACAAAAGTGAAGCTCTTTTACCAGCAAATTGTCACATTTCTGTTCAGGAGCTCCAGCGATGCAACGCTGATCTGCAGAAGGCCAAGACTGAGGTGGATAAGCAGAGGACGGAGTTTGACAAGAAGGTCATGGAGGTCATCTCCATAAAAAAATCTCACCAGAACCAGGAGGCTGAGCTGAAGTATGAAATTGACAGACTGAAGGATCAGTTACAGAGGGCCAAAGGGGACTTTGCCAAGGCACAAGAGAAAAACAAAAAGGTTGGTTTAATCTCAGTCACATTTAAATTTCATTCATTCATCTTCTCTACCACTTATCCAAATCGGGTCCCGGGGGTCTGCTGGAGCCAATCCCAGCTGGCAATGGGTGAGATAGACCCTGGACAGGTGACCAGCTTTTTGCAGGGCTAACACAAAGACAGACAACCATCCACACTCACACTCATGGTCAATTTAGACTTATCAGTTCACCTAACAAGGTTTGCAACATGCAGACTCCCCAAAGAAAGATTCGAGCTAAGTCTCAAACCCAGAACCTTCTTGGTGTGAGGCACTGGGCTAACCACTGTCCCACAACCAAGAATTTCTTAAATTCAATTAATCACTTGATTTTTACAACTCATTATGGTGTGTATGTAGTAGCATTTTGGATTTGAATGGCTAGTTAGACATTTTACATTTTTATACATTATAAGAGAATTCTTGGTTGTCTTCATTTGTCTTCCTGCCCACAGCTCCCAGACCCAGCCACTATCTCAGAGCTGGAGCAGAAGCTCAGCGAGGCACAAAGGGAAGTTATCCAGCTCAAAGAGAAACTGTCATTCGCTGAAGAAGACCTGGAGACCAGTAAAACACATCTGAACAGAGCTCAGGTGGACATTAACTCACTCCAAGACGCCCAGCAGGAGCACAAGGAAGCCAACACTCGTCTGAAGGAGAAACTCTCAAGATTAGAGGTAAGCTAGCCTCCTCACAGACAACACTTTCCAGCTCAGTTGTGTTAGATACCCTGGAAGCAGAAGACATTCAAGCATAATTGGATGTCCTCTGTGGTTTACTCAGGCTCAGCTGCAGACCAATGCTACAGAGAGCTCAGAGGCAGAGCTCGCCCTCCACTCTGAGGTGAGAGGCCTGAGATCCGAGCTTGATGAGGCCAAGAGAAAAGCTTCCAGACTGAGCCAGGAGCACCGCGAACTCGGCCTGCGTCTGGAGGATTCAGAAAAGGACAAAGACATGCTCAAACAGACCATCAGCCAGCTGGAAGAGACCAAACAACAGCAGGAGAGAGCTCTAGAGAAACTCAACAAAGAAGTAAGAGGGATAGATCCTTTTTATACCTTTTGCAAATGATGAAAGCCTGTTCAGCCTGGATTGTCCGCACTACTCATAAGGGAATACACGGCACAAAAAATTCATTCAGTTTTTTGTTTTTGTCCCGTCCCTCCCCGTCTCCCTGTCAGTGTGAGTCTCTGACCGTGGCCTCAAGAGAGGAGACGCAGGCTCTCAGGGTTCAACTGGAGGAACAGAGAGAGAGAGCACGCAAGGAAATGCACGAGGCACAACGTCACGGAAACGACGCTCAGTCTGAGCTGGACAGAAGCCAAATAAATCTGAGGAGACTGGAGGAAGAAGTGTGTGTTAAGTGTTTGTGAATGTTTGAGGGGACATTTTCCTTCTTACTCAGCCTGCTTGTTTGTTTTTATTATGAAAATCATCTCTGAATGTTTTCAATAGTTTCGGCATGTGATATTCATGAAGCATGCCTGGCTGATTGCATCCTTTCATCTGCGAGATACAATATGCAAAACCACACATGAAGAACATTCAGAGTGACATGACTGTTTCTAATATTATGATGAATCTAACCAGATGTCACGACAGAAGAAGGAGCTTCTGCTTGCATGTGAGGAGAGAGACAACCACCAGCTGGATAAAGAGCTTCTCACCAACAGACTGCGCCACCTTGAGGGAGAGGTAGAGGCCAGCAAAAACAACCACAATGAGAAAACCCGGGAGATCCGCATCCTGGAGGTAAGATCTGCTACCTTACTGGCTTGGGGAAAATCAACCGTTTGGGAGTTTAAACTATTAGCTTTTAATTGTGCTTCTCTGCAAACACTGTTTGTGTGGCAATCTCATAGACTGTATGCGGACAATGCAAGTGGCACTCAAAAATGAGTCCAGTGTGTAAGTGGAAAGTGCAATACACCCGACGACCACTGGAGGCTGTCTCCAAAAAACTCTGGCTCCAATTGACTTCAATTCAAAAATCCTCATTTTTAATCATGAAATATTCAGTCAATACATTTTTTCCACAAGTCATTCTGATGTTGTTAGTTAAAGTTAATTCTTCTCAGTGATCTGGTGGTTCATGCGGAAAAAAAAACATAATTATATCAGATATTAGGCTTCAAAAAGAGGAACATTTAGGGGCATGGTTAGCTTGATCGGCAGGTCTAGTTTCCAATGAGAGCAGCGCTGAAGACTAGTCTCATACACATTGGGCAGTGATCTCGGATCAAGGTTTAGACCCGCCTCTCTACTCCTGTCATATCCAAATATGGTCACTTATGGCTCCAAACAACCAACAGAGCGACGTTCAAATGCCGAGTCCACAAACACCGGGTGACGTCACACTTGCTTCGTCCATTTCTGTAAACAGTGTGTGGGCAGTCTGCACATATTGCTGCATACAGTTCTTCACATGTCTGTTTTCCATAAATATAAATCAAACAAATGAGCTGAACAGATTAGCATACATACTCTGTAGATACACTCCATCAGTTTGTATGTTTGGATGTTAGCAGTTTAAAGATGAGTAAGTCTAAGTCAGTATATTGAAGAGGATTTGAGTGACCTATTTATTAGCCGGTTAATTAAATTGATCTCGTCGTCTCTGGCAGGACAAGCTGAAGCGTATGGAGCTGGAGCTGGAGGAGGAGAAGAGCAGCGTGGAGATGCTGACAGACCGAGTGTCCAGGAGCAGAGACCAGATCGATCAGCTCCGCTCTGAGCTCATGCAGGAAAGATCGTCCAAACAAGACCTGGAGCTGGATAAGAACGCCATGGAGAGACATGTACGCCCACACACACACCACATTTGTGTTTGCTAACATTCATCATTATCAGTAACTCTTAATTCTGCTCAAGTACACTCTGCACTTTGTATTACTTCAGTTCAAAGTACAGCCTGTGGGTGAAGGTCAGACACATCTGAGCCTCCACTCAAGTGTATGTTAGGTGTTGTTGAGGTGTTGTTCATTGTGTGTGTGCAGCTGAAGGAGCTCAGGAGTCGTGTTGCCGACATAGAGGGTCAGTCTCGGTCCTCAGCAGGAGTCTCCCAGCTGGAAAACAAGATCCAGGAGCTGGAAGAACAGCTGCGCAGCGAGGAAAGGTACAGTGCAGCAGATGAAAACCAAAACATGTTGGTCTTCATTCAGGGTCACTTTTTAATTTGCTTGTTTTTTCTGGTACATAAATATCTCAAATGTTTTTTAATAGAAACCATTAAAATTCAGTGGATGAAGAATATTAGTTATTTATTTAGTATGAATACATTTCTCTGGTAGTTTTTACTACTTGGGACCATGTGTTTAGTTTTATCATGAGGTATGGTGTGGTCTTACCTGTCATCTTAAACATTTATTTAGGGTTCGTATTACTTTGCATACTACTTCATAGTGATGCTGTTACACATACACACACCGGAGTAAATCAAAACCACTTCTACACCTAGATGCAGCTTCACAGCAGGCGTCTTGCTGAAGAGCCGGGGTCAGTTACTTAATAATGTGCTTATACTTTCAATGCTTTACTTTTCGGACTTGAAGGGAGAAGAACTCTGTGTTGGCATCACAGCGACGTTTGGAGAGGAAACTTAAAGAACTGAATATGATGCTGGATGAGGAGAGACACACACACTCTGAACAGAGAGACCAGGTACTGAATGTAAATAAAGAAATGTACTGTGGGATGTGGAATACATCGATATCAACCTCATATACAGTCAAAACACAGCTGAACCTTCTCTTGTGCTGCAGCTTGCTCTGAGAGTGAAGGCTCTGAAGAGGCAGGTGGATGAAGGAGAGACAGAGCTGGAAAGGTTGGACGGACTGAGGAGAAAAGCTCAGAGAGACATGGAGGACCAGATGGAGCTCAAAGAGGCCTTGCAGGCCAGAGTCACAGCTCTGGAAACTGAGCTCAAGTAAGTATTTCATTCTCTTTGTCTCGTCCTTTTTTGTGTCTCATCCAGTTTGTTACTCACTGTGAGCTTTTGGTAACGATTATGCAAGACACTTCCTGGCAGCCAGATTATCACAGCAGTAGAGTATGTGTGTGTGAGTAAGCGAGAGACACCCCATCTCATCCTTATGTCACAGAGTGAATGAAAGTGCATGTAAATGATGCTGTTATCAGCAAACCCAGATTCTTCAGCTGTGAGACACAGGTAGAGACACCTGGTCGGGATTCACACAAGCTCCCTGAGGGGAACTATTTCCCAGTGTGATGTGTGTAAAACGTACCAGCAATCAGCCATGTGTGAATGGGGTATTTCAATAAACTGAAGCGGTGCATTACTCATGTACCACAGGGGAAATTAAATTACAAACATGCTCCAACTAGTGCCAATGGTGTTGTTCCCTTGGTTTACCAGCAGAGGGAGTGCCATGACTGCTGCTTTCAGAATGATTACAGGTGACTGTGGACACACTGAAGAGGCTAAAAAGATTCAAATACTTGGCGCCACTAGAATTACTGAATGTAGTTCCTGATGAACAGATAGTAACAGTGAACAGTGCACATAATGATAGTCATGTGTTGCAGGAGGAAAACTCAGGCAGCTATGCGCCCAGCTTTGGATTCTTCAGCCCTCAGCTCAGATGACGACGACAGCCTGTACGACGCCTCCACCATCACCTCCATCCTCACCGAGAGCAACCTACAGACCAGTTCCTGTTAGAGCAGGGAAAACGACTCCACACCAAGGTATAGAGTGGTTGCTTTGTGGACTGGGAGAAAAGCCAAAAGGTGGACTGGTATGCACTACAGACAATGAGGGAAGGGCAGAGGGACCTCTGAGGTAAATGACATGTTGTAGAGGTTAACAGGAGAACGATTTTCCACACCACAGTGAATGGAAGGAAACACAACATCCTCGGCATTTCAGGGAGTTTCCTTCAGTCTATAACATCCACAGATGTACTCTCCGGTGCAGTTGGATCGACTCCATTTTATGCACGTAGTACACTAACCAGCACAAGGCACGATACAAGGTACTCCAGCACCAAAAAGTCACTAAGTCAGTTTCTAAGGAGATGAAATGCTGCTGGAAATAGAAACATAGAATTATATACCTCCTTCAAGATTTGGTACAAATCAGACCATTTCAGCACTTACTAAGTTACTAATTCTGGCTTTGACAAAATCCTCAGTGCACTCATCATGTCCTGTGTGAACAGTTTACAAGTTGGACTTTAATTTTTTTTGCCACTGACTGAACTCATACATTCTGTACATCCTGAGAGAAACTACTGAAATGAAACTTGGATCAAATGTTGACACTGAGTACAAACATGCTCCATAAAGCTTAAGTTATCTGAAAGGTCATTTACTAACCTGATCAAATTTATGGCTGTAGAGTCCTGCAGATTGTTCCTAGGGAGTGTTTTTATTCACTGAAAAGAAAAATTGAGTTGTGTTTAATTTCATGTCCTGTGCCTGAAGAATCCACCGTCCAGTCTTAAATGTCACATAATAAACAGGAATGCTGAATTATACAATAAAGTGATATAAAGGTATCATGTGAACAGGATTGTCACAGGCGTGGTCACACATTCAGCTTCCACACTATTATTAAATAGTACAAATGTGTTAGAAACCTCATGTTGGTGGAAAGGTTTAGATTAGACTTGTATGAAAAGTCTATATTCGATGTATCTGGAGTAGTTCTTGGTCAAAAGGTGCGACCAAGAGGAGACACTAAGTAACTGTACTTTGTCAGAATATGAAATCTCAAAGTAGTTTTTCCAAAATAAAGGCCAAAATATATCCTCTCACAGCTGGAAACTTTAAAGTGTTTTTGTAGAAGCTGCACAATTTCTATGCATTCCCTTTATGTTAAAACAATGAAACATATATAAATATATAAATACTGTTGTTCAATTACAATGCCTTAAAATTGTTAGAAAGTAATTTGTTAAGGATTTTTTTTATTATTATTGAGAATTATTCTTTTTGTAAAGTGTATTTAACATTTGTAGATTTTTTTTGGACCTGATTTTGTATTCAGTTAAAACAATCAAAGTTACGATTGTATTAAATTTTTCTGTAATGTGAACTTTGTCCCTGTGATTTCAGTGAAACTGGAAAATGGTACAAATATAGTTTGTTTGATACAGTATGAAGGTTTAATGTTGGTTTGTACTGTAATTGTTGACTGGAAAATATTCACACTGACTGTACTGTAATAGATCTTTTTCTATTCTATGTTAATTTAGCAACAATAAATCTATTAAATTAATGTGTTTTTTTTTCTGTTATTATCTCAGTTTGAATGAACTGCTTTCATCACATAGTCTGTTGTTGTTTATTCCAGGGAACACACTGTGATTGGTTTTGTTTATGACATTTCTCTCGAACCAGAGTGTCTGACTTCCTGCAAGATAAGGTTTATAGTTTACAGTGAAAATGACTGCCCTGCTTCACATGATTTCTGAGGAAGGAGGAATTAGTTCTGATGTAGTGATGAGGAAATACTGGATTTATTTTTCACAGCTCTGCTTTCAATAACAGAGTAACACAAAGATCTGCTCCTCTCCCATGCTTGGAGTTAGGACTGTTTGAGAAGACAGGAGATAACAGAGCTGGGTCATGGTTTTGTTTTGGCTGCAGGTTCATGCTCCTCTGGAAGCAGATGTTTGTTGAGGTGTACTACTGGCTGAGCCGCTGAGTAGCACCTACAGGAGCTGGTTAGCATGTGATAGATATTAAACTGATGACAGTGACTGTGTCCGGTTCACAACAGTAATTGTGTGTGTGGAGCTGCGGACAGTTTGTTGTCATAGCAGGAAAATCACAGGTGCCACTAACAGCTTTAATAATACAGTGTCCTCCTATTGTGCTTCACCTCTCCCAAAACCTTTGACGGCATTCACACTGACTCAGTGTTGATAACTACACCCGTGCTTTTCTGCTCCATCTGCAGTTAAAAAAAAACAATCACTTGGTCTTTTTCTGTTTCATTTGGATGTACTTAGATTTATAATCTGATACAAGAGTAGAGTAAAAAGAAGAAACAATCTGTCGTTTCATATTTGTCCTGTTTATTGTACAGATTTTTTTCATGTGTTTTTTGAAAAATGCATGAAACTATTCATGACATTACTAAAATAGACTCAATCTATAATTGTAAAACAATAAAAAAATCCTCAACTTTCAATAGACATAAAATAAAAATTCTTAAAAAAAATTACCTCCACAAATGTATCATAATTTTACTGTATTCATTTTGTAATTAATAGCTTGATAGAACTGAAACTCAACTTTAATTCTATATTTTTCTAAAATTCAATTTGGTGACTTTTTTAAACTAAACACTATTTCTGTAATTTTACATAGATGTGTATGTTAACAGACAGATATCTTGCATAATTATGACAATTTTCACAACAAAAACACTGGATAAATGTGTCTATCAGTTTCAGTGTTTCATATATATATATGTGTGTGTGTACTGTACATAAATATACACAGGATTTCACAGCTGAGCGCCACTGTTGTTCTGACTTCTTATCTGTTGATGCAGAATTGTTTTTGCTCATCGTAGCTGTGATAAACATCGAGCGGGGGTAAAAATAAACTCGGCTGATGTGTTGATACAAGAGGACAGTGTTCCCGTTTGTTGACACGTTCACACATCCATGTGATTATTGTGTTCACACAAACCTGGGTAAATAGCTCTGCCCTCCTCTTTACCTGGAAAACTTCAGTTTCCATTGTAATGCACCAGTCAGCTGACACAACGCATAAAGATCTGTGTGTACCCAGCCACACAGAAAACTCAGCTAACAACTGAACACCCGGACCAGATGCTGACACTGCGTGGGTGTACAAAACAAAGGTGAAAGGTCACCTGAGTGTCAGTGCTTTCAGAGGAACATCTTTCTGTCCCGACCTTAGAGAGGCAGGAAAATACCAAACGACCCACCTCTGACCCACCCTTTGATTTATTAATCACAAATGAATGCTACTTGTTTGCTGAAGCTCAACAGGATTAGCCGTGCAGGTTGCCACAGAGGCCAGTGTGTCACAGTGGGTACAGTGGGCAGAGTGATGGATGGTCTGTGGCTGCCAGCAGCACCACAGGGTGTGAGGCTGTCAGGAATGTGTGGGGTCAGCTGAGATCTGTGTGAAAACAGGTTCAAGGAAACTTCCACAGAACTTCAAAATAAAAATCTGATATCAGAAGACAGGTTCAAGGAAACTTCTACAGAACTTCAAAATAAAAATCTGACATCAGAAGAGGACGATAAACCCGCTTGTAACCCACAGCTGTAAATCCACCTTATCTTTTAGTAGCAGGAAACTTTATTTTCTGTACTGGAAATAAATCCACAGCTTTACTCTTCCTGACTAAACATTTTTATGACTTAAGGCCTTTGTTTTGTTAAAATAAAGGGATGAAAGTCAGCACCCTGGAGGGTTATTTATGTGTTTACATCCTATTTGGCACATTGGGACATAGACCAGACTGTTTGGAGACACCACAGCTCAGAAGTGTCCAGGTGATTGTGACTTTACCTCCCATGGTGCTATTGTGTGACTGGTCTACAGAAGATTTTCCTCCCCCTGCACCAGCAGTGAACTCTAAAATATTTACCTTGAACACAGTTATGAGCATGAAGTCACAGCTTCACAGTGTCCACGATACTCAGGCCTCTCATCCAGTGTAACCCAACCTGTACAGCCCCACCATACTGTTCACAGTACCTGTTTTTCTGGACTACACAACATGAGTGAACATACTTTCCATGGGTGGGACTGGGTTTCCATATCATTCCAGTTTTCCAGACATAACTGAGACTTGATTTGCCAACAGCTGGGTGTGTTGAGTTTTGGACATTGTGGTGTGTTTACTATCACATGTGTTGTGAAGAAATGCAGTCTAACCACAGGTGTAACAAGTATACAGTGTGCCTCCAGGGTACCACGAGCAGAAATACAAGTCTGTGTTATTGAAATGATCCAGATACAATGGAAAACATGTTGTGAATAGTTTTGCTTTAATCAAGATCCAGCTAAAATAAAAGATTAGGAGTGGAGGATCACTCCTCATCTCACTACGTCAGTGCTATAAATACTTTTCTCAGTCAAATCCAGGATTTCACAAATTCTGGAAACATGACACAATTTGTGACACTACAGAGACTTGTGCAAGTTTGATTTACGTTGAGCAATCCTCTTACGGAAACTGTTCCCAAACACAACTAAGTAAACATTTAACTTTCAAAGCGTTCTCAAATTTAAAATGACATTTGTCATTTCATAATATAGTCTTTCATCGTGTCTGCTATTGTTATTTATTTATTACAGGTTGGCAGAAAAATCCAGAGGACATGGCCTCACATGTAGCCACAGTCCTGATGATAATAACAAGTGATAACAACAATAAAACAATAAAAACAACAAGTGATAAGCAGATCATGTGACTACAGCTATAGTCTAATCATTATTATTATTATTATGAGAAAGCATCATCGTGGGGACATCTTACGGTGACCTTAAGGGGTAGTAGCAGCAGATATGGAGCTGAAGAGTTTGTGGTCCATCATGTTTTTAGTTCCTTGAAAACAACAACATGATGAGGGAACAACTTAACTGATTATTTTTGGAAATTTTTCTTGTGTTAAAAACAAGTTCTAACTTTTATTCACCCACAAAAAACCTCAACCTGGTCTCACTCTCCAGACTCTTCTGAAAGCCTCAGTGCGATCACTACACACTACAACAGAGTGTTACGTAAGGCTTGTACACGTTTTTTTCTGTCAGATATCACACCTGAAAATGTGCTCTCCCAGACATACGAGAAAAAAACCCTGAAGTGACATCAGAGGAGATGAAGCGTGAACGATGGTGAACAGCAGGATCCTGACTCACTCCTGACATGGTCTCACTCTCAGACATGGATGTATGTAAACATGAAGTCTGCTGTCTGATCTGTGGATCACTGTGTCTGAGTGTGGTCAAGTGTGTGATGCAAACACACAATTAAAGCGGAGGTTGTTGCTCACTGCGCTGCACTGAGCTGGAGGTGTGTTTGCTCTGCATGTGGAGGAGCCTCATTCCAAATGATAAATCAACCATTAAAAAAATAACACCCACTGTGATGCTAAACTTATCTGCATTCTTGCTCAGTGAGCTATTGCAGGTAAGGGTTAGGTTATAGTGTTGACTTATTACCAAACATTAATGATCTTTATTCATGTCTGATGGGTGAGGTTACAAAATGCTCTCCTTCCTGCATCCGTGTTTGTATCCGAGCTTTTGTGAGTTTCTGCTGCCGTTTCAAATTCACTTAGCCTCCTGCCTTGTATGTCACTGTGAGCTGTTGTTTGCTCCCCAACAGCCATTAATGCTGTTAAGGTCTTTATCCAATTTGAGGTCAGTGCCGGCCTGGATCAGCTGCCACTGCAGTCAGCTACATGCCAGCAGAGGAACGCTTACTCAACTACTTTGCATCTTGTTCCTTTAGTGTGACCTCAGTTACCTCTGGTAATATGCAGCTCAGGTAGTGCATCATTAACACTGTGGGAACACTTCAGACACATAGAAATCCACATCAGAGCTGTTTATTACACATGTTCCCTATTTGCTAAGCACCACAGTTTGTTTAGAGATAAACAGTCAGCACATGAATTAGTGAAGTGAATGAAGATCATTCTGTAACAACTTCACTCATCAGTTCATTGTTTCAGTTATTTGTTTAAGTGTACATTTCAGAAACTTTCTAGCACCTGCTTTGTAATTGTGAAAACTTGTGGGTTTGTTGAATATCAGTTTAATAATAGTTAATTAAAGATGCCACCTTGGGGACATTTTTCACTATGTTGTTTACATTTTTAATTAGTTGATACACCATATGAAAAGACTATTTGAAATGTCTTCAAATAGTATTTTTCTGATTTGTCACAATAAAACTGAAGGACAAATTTCAAATACATTTTTAAATATTTTGTTTACTTTTCATATGATACATCAAACAACAGATTAACTGATGATGAAAAAATGATTCAGTCACAGGTCTTTGGATAGGTTGATACAAATCCACATGTATTTTTTTTACCAAACTCATATTGTTTTGATGTGATAACACAGACTGAACAGTGTGTGCTGTATTATCACACCAGAAACTTTGACAAAACTTAGAGTAGCATGGTGTACACTGTGGTAGATTACTTATCTCAAAGTGAAGTCTTGTTTCAATGTTAAACAGAAATTAAAAGAGGGACCTCTGTCTGCTGGTAAGCTCAGGAGAGGTTCACGTTAACTTTGGTAACATGTGAGCTGTACAGTACAATATTTAAGATGTATCAATATGTGCCAAGAACATTTAAAATGAAAACATTTATTGTTGTCAGTTGTTTTAAATCACTGAATTTAATCCCCTGGTTTCCACTGCTTTGTAATCTTAGCAGACACTTCTTAAACAAGCTCAGTCAGGGGTTAAACCTTTTTCACTTCATTATTCATTAGTGATTTGAGCTCTCACTGGGAAACATTTAATATGGGTTGACCATCCACACTGCAACATGGTCACATTCATACCTTTCAAAATAAAATACCTCTGTGCAGGTTTTTCCACACAGCGATCTCACACATGATCGTGATGTACAGTCTTTGTGGGTTATTTCCCGCACACACAGGCACACACACGCACACCCTCCCCTCTCAGCTATTCCCTGTTTTCCGCGCAGTTCCCTATTTGGCTGTTTCGGTCGCTTTGTGGGCGTGTTGCTCACTTTTCACTCCCACGGTGACGTGATGAGAAAAGTTATTGCACAGTGTGGACAGAGGGGAGGGATCAGACAGATAACAGCAGCAGCTACTGTGGAGACACCGGCAACTTCTGCTAACGGAGCCACGGAGCCTCGGACGCTTTATTTATTGTGTGTGGAGTATTTATTGTATTTGTGTCGAAGATGAACGGAGTGACGAGAAGTCTGTGTACATTTGAGGACATCAGAAATCAAGAATATGGGGTAAGTTTCTATTTATATTTCATAAATGTCTTATTACTGTATATTTGATGGGAATACACTTCGGTGTATTTCTGTGTGTGTATTTCCCCTGTGGATAATGAAGCCATCAATCAATCAAACAAAGTGAAATTACTCATTGTCCTTTTTCTTTTCACATTTTTATGTCCACTCTTAGTTTTTCATCTCTTTAAGTCTCTTTTCTTCTTCTGTCTTTACATGATCCCATCGCTTTGCTTTGGTTCATAGACACAGATGCTCTGTGTGTTTTTGTGATCCTGCCACAGATCTTCAGGCCAAGTGGCTTCATCTCCTCTAAGTGGTGTAGTTACTATTAAGTCTATGGCTTTGTAGTAATTAAAGTATTAGCCCATACCCCCCTTCAACCTTCCCAACACACACATGGAGACCAGGCATCAGCAGCAGCTCAGAATTAGTCCCAATAACATCTGTTTCTGTCACAAGTGCCTTCTGGCCACATCATTTACGGGCTTACACTAGCAGTTGTGACAGACAGCGAAGGCGAAGGCAGCTCAGGACCTGGTAAAGCTCAGTATGTGCACCACCTGTGCATGTGAGGTTTGTTCAGCGGGATTAAACACCTACTTTATTTGCAGCTTGTGCTTTGCTGCATAGATGTTAATGAGTGATCAGCAGCATGATCCACGTACATCTTCACTCTCAGCCTGTTGGTTAATAATTCACCTGGCCTGAAAAAGCAAACTGTGAACCTGTGGTTTATGAGGTTGCGGGGCAACACGACACTTTCACCTTCCACCTGAGCAGTCTCCTGCTGAGCTTCACCCACTGAGCCCACATGATGTTGCAGAGGCCAAGATCATGCTGAAACATATATAACAGAGGAGAAGAGTTGAATTTGAGAGGCAGATTGTAGATTAGTGTAAATAGTCTAGAGCTGAAAATCACTTTCTGTTGTGTAACTGTGCAATTGACAAAAAGGTCAAAGTGTACAAAGGGCAGCACCACTCACACACCTAATAAACTGATTAACCACTCTGAGGAATGTGCTGTTAAGCAATAAATGAAACTCCATATTTACTCAGCCTGTGTTTAATCTGTCACATATAACATTTTGACGTGCAGCTGACAGAGATTTGCATCAACGTCTCACGAAACACTAATTTGTCTTCACCAAAGTCACATTCAGCTGCCAAATAGTCAAATATTCCCTGAGCTACAGTATTTGCATATCTGATAATGTTATTCAGGTCAGACTGAATGAAGCGGCCGTGACTGCGTGGACCTGAAAGATTAGTAAATGACACCCTAACTGGTTATCAGGGATCCGTCTGTAAGGATACATGAAGAGGAGGACTGTGCCTGACGTGGCCTTCACTGGTTATTTTGTTGATTATATGATTTCTGGAACTGAACTAAAGGAGATACAAACAAAACAGGAACAGGCAGCACCAAGTTTGAAACAAAAATCTCTAAAAGGTTATTACAAGTGAACAAAATTCAGATTTTACAGCAGTAGTTTGAAACTTTTTTTGCTTTCCTTAAAGATGATTCTTTTTCTGTTCAGACACATTTTAAATAACGCCACAATTATCCCTCTAGACATTTACTGGCTGAGCACATTCCCATCATCCCTCATCATCCTCAATCACCATCTCAGTCAGAGGACTCTGACATCACTGGCTGGGAATGGGCCAAACATGACGTACGATTTCATCTATGTTAAGGAACTAATGAAATATGTTAGAGCACACCTGGTGTAGCACAGGCCAGACCAGGAAAAAACCAAAGAGAATATAACTGATAGTAAGAGGATTGTACTATATATATATATATAGATATATATATATAGATATATAGCGTTCCTCTTTCACCATGGCTGCTCTCACTTCATGGCTCTGATCCTTGTTCCTGGACCGGATGTTTACTGTTCTCACATGATGCTAATACGCACGCAAACAACCTAACACTTTGCTTCACATCTCATCTCACCTCCTCCCTGTTAAAATGTACTTAACCTTTTAATTTAGCCCTTTACTTTGAGCTACATACAGTCAGACAGTAATAGCCTTCACTCTCTTCGGATTTGCAGTTTTTACTTCCAAGAAAGACTGCACTTAAATCTAGAGTTTCAGCAGTGAATTTTTCTACTTTTGTCTTCATTAAAGGATTAATCATTTCTGATAAAATGAAAAAAACAAAACATCACAGTTTCACAGAGCCCAAAGTTACATCTTCAAAGTCTGTACTTTGTCAACCAACAGTCCAAAAGTCAAAAGTAATTTCATTTACTGTCAAATACAACAAAGAAAAACTTCGATCAGTTCATTCGTTTAACCTTTGTACTTTTAGTTCAAACTCACTGCACCTGCTAATGCTGGGTGTTAAACCTCATTAATTTTTGAGCAGAGGATGAAAAGTTTCCATAGAATCAAATAACGTCAGGTACCAAACGTCTGCATCAAAGATTCAATTCTTAGTTTTGTTGACTCGCTCTTTGATCAGATGTCTCCTGATCTTAGTGATAACTTTGGAGTTGAAACTGTATTTTATTTAGACAAACACACTGTGCAGCTGCTTGTGTTAGGACAACACGGATGCACGGAGACATTTGGCAGGTTATGCTTATTTGAATAAAGGATTTCTAGAAAAGCAGGTTTTTTTATTCTGTTTTCCTTCTATAAGTTAGAAACTGAAACTGTATGGACACTGGTATCGATGGGTTTTGAAATGATACCTGCAGCACGAGCAGGTGCCGGATCCCACCTGTTGCTCCAGAGGTTTATCGTCCACTTGGACAGAAGACAGAAGACAACAGTGAGACATCTGTGCAGCGTGTGTTGGAGAGCAGTGTAAGACAGGGAGAAAGTGATTTACTTGAGAGTGAGGTGCACAGTGAGATGTGAGGAATGCAGGCGCTGCACCTGGAGGCACAGTGGGATGTTTTACTATGTATGGGCATAGACTGACGCCTCCGTTCACAAACCTAAACCCTTCAGTACTTTTCTGTCTCGAGGGGACAAATGCAGAAGCTCTGTCTGTTTACCAGCAACATTTCCAAGCTGCTCGTCACTCTTCAGCAAATTGAACCCAGATGATTTACAAACCTCCTGATGCCAAAGTCCAACACAAAAGCGTCTTCCTGCTTTAAGCCTTTCAGTCCGTTGGTGATCTTTTGTGTCCATTGTCATGCACCCAGCTGTGTGTGTGAGCTGAGTTTCATGTTTCTGTTAATATAAAAGTTAGCGTGCACCTTAGGCTACCGTCTGTGTGTGTGTGTGTGTGTGTGTGTGTGTGTGTGTGTGTGTTTTCCCGCGTGAGAGAGGCTGTGTACGTGTGCATGCGTGCGTCACCGTCCATGAGCGCATCCAACAGGTCCTTTTGTCTGTGTTCCCGGGAAGTCTAGTATTACAGGTTGTCTTTGAAGGTGGCATAGGTGACATTTTTGTGTGTCAGTGGATATAAAAGAGGAAACAGACAGAGAGGCTAGCGTGTAAATAGCTAATGCTGGAGCGAGGATTAGCGCACTCTTTGTTTGGATGTCTGTTAAAGGCCACAGAAGTTGTATAATAATGGATTCCTTCCTAACAACCCTCCCACTGTTCCTCTTCCCTCACCCCCTCCTCTCTTTCCCCCCCGTTAATCGGTGGACCCTATTAGGGCTTTCAAATCCTGCAATCTGAGAGGAAAGCATGGTGAGCAAGGGGGACATTTTTTTTGCTTTCATTTCTCTAAGTTTTGTTTGTTGAAGTTGGACTGAAACAATCAGACTGTGTCCTCGGCCTTGTATTGTCCTCGCTGTTCATTTTCTGTTTCTGATCTCATCTGAGTTTTACCTCCGTCTGCCTGTATTCGCCCTCTCTTCCATTGCTGTAGTTCCTGAACAGATAACCAGCTAATCTGTGTAGTCTATACACACGGCAGTTCTTTTATAACCGCTCTTTATCATGGCATTACGCAACACAACCCGCTTCATTTCCTCTGTCTGGACAAAATCAAGTGGCACTCTGCATATCAGACAACAGGGTTTCTATGCGCACTGACAGATGGTAACAACGCCTTCATTCAGTGTTCACTGCTCATACAGCAAACTGCAAAACGTGGAGTTTAGAACAAGTTGTTTTCATTAATTGGTTATAATTAAAAATAATCAAAAATGCCCATTGTAATTTTGTAAAGACCAACATTAAGTCAACAAGTTTGATTTATTTTATTTTGTATTTGAAAAAGCTGGCCTTCAAACCATACAACTGCAAACTGGTGTTTCTGGATAAAACCCAACACCTTCAGCTTCCATTTAGTAGTTGTAGGTTTTAGTCACATCTAGGGCTGTCAAAATTAATGCATTAACACACATTAATCCATCATCATGACTAATATGATTAATAATTTTAACGCAATAAATCCATCTGCTGCACAGACTGACTCCGAACGTCTCAGGCAACGCATTTCGAGCAGTTTGTCCAAGTGGAGTTGCCGTCACGCATGCACAAATAGGCAGTTAATCCTGTGGTGACAGGAAGCAGAACCAACCAATAAAAATGGAAGATACTAAACAGCACGTTGGCCGTATCGAGAGGAAATTTGAGTACAAAAAAATCAAGACAGAATAGTTGACTTACACTCTGCAGGAGGTTTTCTTTTCGCCGAAACACTTTCATCTTAAAATACCACATTAACGCGACGCATACATTAGTACATACCGCTAGCACTTCGGCTAAAGCATCATGCGGCTTACGACAAACCACCCTCATGCAAAATTAAATGCAATTAATGTAGATTAAAAAGTAATGATATTTAATCATGATTATTCTAAATTAATCCACAACAACCCTGTGATTAATCTGAATAAAAAAAATTTTGACAGCACTAGCCACATCACATGATTGTAGAGCTTCAAATGTTGTTTTTTTGTGAGCATTTTAAAGTAACCTTAAACATCACAACATATATCACCTTGGATCAGGACTTTTTGTCAGCAAACAAAGGATCATGAAGTAAAATCGTTCTGTCTGCTTGTTTGACTGGAAATACAAAGTAACATCCAGCAGCTGGGATTTATGTGCTGTACACTATGTTCCAGTAGCAATACCCTGCAGCTGTACTAATGGCTAAATAGGGACAAAAAGCTCAAACGCACCTCAGAGTCTCATAGAGAACACACACACTGATAATCACCTGTCAGACAGATAAATCCCAAACATTCCTCAAACAACATCCTTCATCAGCTGTGTTACTTATTCACCAGTAAGGCCAGTGTAATATATCACCTATTAGTCTAATTCTGTTGGCGTGTGGCATGCAGTTTATATTTGTTTTTGTTTATAGCTGCAGCCATGTCATCCTTGTCTGTTTCATGTCTCGGAGCTGACAGAGGGAGCATACAGGGAAAGCCCACGGGAAAATAAACAGAACAAGTTGTGATGGTTGGACTGAATTATATAATGTCTCTGACCTCCTCCCTTACATCCGCATGCTTCCTCTCACAGACACTTACTGGGTATGGCCTCTAACTGGGCTTCAATGTGCTGGGAGACACACACCCAGTCACATCCTCAGTACAACTTTTCCTCTTCAAGAGACTTTTTTCTTCAGTGCCTCACAGAAGTGTGTGAAAGTTGCCCGCCGCTCTGCCTGTGCACAGTCTGTGCATTGTTTTGTCTAGGACATACTCCTCCCTCTTATATTGTCAGTGTTCCAGATAAGTTTATGGCTACTATGAGGTTTTGTTTCCATGGAGATGTTCTGTCTTGCCTGACATTACATTTTCTGCCCACTTTCCCAGAAATCCAGCCGCCGCTTCCAATTGGCTGCGAGCATCTGGAGAGTTTCCGCCTAAGTCCCTCTGACGTCTGTAGCACATAATTTAAATAAAACAATCTGTCTCTGTGCAGCTGTGAAAAACTTTTGCTTTCTCTCTGACGCTCGTAGCGCTCTCCCGTACTGGTTACTGCCCCCTCTCTCCCTCCTGCTCTGTTTCACGGAGTGAGTATGACTCAGTCTCTCCTCCTCTTTTTTCCCCCATCTCCACCTCAAAATAGTCCTCCATCAGTCTCTCCATCACATAACGGTCTCTTTGTGGATTCAACTTCATCTTCTTCTTACTTCATTGCCTCTTTCAGGAGCAGTGCAGGCGGCTGCGACTCACGCTTCACGACCAGAACCAGGCGGGTCGGAGCACCGAGCAGCACAGGGACAAGGTAAGAACTTCCTGCACATGATAACTTCAACTCCAGTGTGGAGTGTATTATCAGGAACAGACCGAATCACTGGCACAAGAACAGTCGGAGATAGAAGCAGTGTTGTAAATCCATGCTGCGGATACTTGGTGGAAAGGATGTGGTTTGTGATAAAATGCTTTGATATTTAAACAGTTTTCCCCTCTTGTTGTGTAATATGAGGCAGAATTATTTTAATATCAGAGAAAAGTTGAGAAAAAAAAAGCAATATTTTCGATGAGGATGCATTATGTGGATCTGAAAGTTGGCGTACTTCATCTTCTCATTGAACATGAGGAATGAGCTCAGAGCCACCGTGCTTTCACACATGCAGCATTCCTTCACACTACATATAAAGAAGCACAAACTGCTCATAAACATGTCATAGCTGCCATTAGCCTTTTATATGTGTGGTTCCCACGCACTCCAAATGTCTCAAGACAACCATTGTTCTACCAAAACCAGTAGGACCACCAGAGCAGCAGTTATGTAACATCTCCCCACCTTTTTTTTTTTTTGCCTGTCCCTCTGGTTATTATGACCAAGGCTGTCTACCACTTCCAGAGAGGCACCAGATGTTTATGGGTTAGTCTCCATAGTGATTAAGGCTAAATGTTTCTGCCTCCTCTGATTACAGAGGCTCGCAGACAGACTGTCACACCAACACAGAAATTATTTACTCAGGACAAGAGTGTTTGTTCGTCATCCTCCAGTTTTCCAGTTTAGTTGCATCATCCATGCAGACGTTCCTGAGAGATGTTTCATAGTGATTATTAAACAGATGCTTTCCCGGCTGCTCCAAAAGCAAAAGCTGTGTTGCAATAATGATCACAAACTCCTTTTAAATCCCCTGTGCTCACATTTACATTTTTTTTACAATGTTTGGAAATGTATCACACCCATCCACTCACACAACACAGTGCACATCCCACTGTTAACTCCTCTGCTTTCTAATCTGCAGCCAATCGGACGAGCTTTTGCACTGGTGCAGCCGGCCAGTGACAGGACAACTCTGACCCCCGAACCGGTGAAATCTACAGAGGAGCAGGTAGAGGTCATCAAGGTGGGTGGGAAGGATTCACTTTTATTTAAAGAGTCTATATATGTATAAATATATGTTTTTTTCTTTTTTTAAAAATTGTATCTAACTTGAATGTGTCTCCTTGTTCCAGGTGTATCTAGAGGCTCGCAGACAAGAGCAGCAGAAACACCAGCAGAGCCTGAAGATGTTGTCAGATGAGGTTTCACAGATACAGGAGGTCAGTCTTTGGACAGTATCCAGCTCTGACTGTTTCACAAATGCACAAACACACACTAACACTACAGTCCGTCATTCTTGTTTCCTGGATTATGTAAGAATTTGTAGGTTCTTGTACATCCCTCCCTGCTCTCGTGCTTCAGTCTCTTTCTACCCGCTTGGGTTGAGAGCAGAAAACCAAAGCTGCGTAATTATATCTAAATAACTGAAGACGTGTCCGTGTTTCTCACAGGTGAGGTATTGCCTGAAGAGTCTAAGGGAGCAGATGGCGGCCAAAAACAAGGTAGGCCTATTTTGAGCTGTTTTGTTGTGCCCTCGCCATTGTTAACCTTACATCCTGTGTGCTTGATGGCATTTCCTTTCTCTTTTTCATCTCCATCTTTCACCCTTTCCCTGCTGACTTCCTCCTTTTCTCTCTGCAGTCGCACACAAACGGGTGGAAGGTCGGTATTCCCTTCAAAAAGAGCGCTTCGTCCACCCCGAAGGGAGCGGCTAAAGCTGACGTGCAGGTGAGTCGTCGTCGTTGTGTATATATTGTGTGAGTCTTTTCAGTACCTCAGAACAAAGGACATACTGTATCACATATCATAGCCTCAGTCTACTGTCTGCGAACTGGACAATGTGAGTGAAAGTTTAGTGTGTGATGGCTGTAAAGCGATCACCTCCCAGAGGCTCAGAGGTGGAGGGAGGTGTAAAGTCAAACAGACAAACAGAGAAAAATAGAGAAAAAAAAAAAATCATTAGAATGACAGGGAAAGAGCAAATATGCTGATAGCACCCCAGGGCGTATTAAAATGTGAGGACGAGCTGTTTGGACACACTCTGTCCCTCTGCCTGCATGTGTTATTGTTTTCAGACCCTCCTCATTCCACACATGCTTCATCCTTTAATAGTTTTGTTGCTGACTTTAAGCTACACATTTTACAAGTATGTGCATGTCAGCAATGTTTTGTACACACACACACACACTCAGCTGACACCATTGTTTTTGGTCCAATTGTTTTTACACCAATTATAGGAATATGTGACTCACAGTGCAGTGTAGTCCTGTAAGTGTTGCAGACATAGGAGGGAAACACTGGCCCTGTTCCAGCTGCTGCAGTGACGCACACCGACACGCCTGATTTCTTTGTGACCGCCGAGCACACTGAGCTTAGACGAAACGAAAACAAGATTTGACATGACATCACCATTAAAGTATCAGTATGACCATCACTGTGTTGATCTGACACTTCATTCCTCTTCTAATAGGAGGCAGATGATGAAGCAGAGAGGACCAAGCTGAGAGAAGTCAGCAAGCGCCTGTATGCACAGCTACAAGAAGCAGAGAAGAAACACCTGGAGGAGAAAGAGAGACTGCAGGTAACAGATACTCACACAGCTTTATTCTGATGTCATTAGGCATTATTACTTCCAACATGAATGTCTCTTGTGAAAACTTGCAAAGTTGTGAGTTAATTTTATGAGATTGGGTTTTTACCCTGGGAACAGACGATTACATTTAGGGTAAGATTAGAGGGTGGGGAAAAAAATCTGAATACCCAGAAAATCCTTATGTGTGGTAATGTTATAAAAGTGTTTTAAATATTCATAACACATCCTAATATTTGTTGAAAAGCTACACACACACATGGTGGATGATAATGTCTACAATGTGAGACACTGATTTATGATTTTAAAAGTCTTTAAATGGGTGGGACAGGATAGATTATTAGGGTGTGACACAAGAAACATTTTTTGGCAAGACTGAGTGATAGGATGTTTGAAATCAGTAAAAATCCTTCTGTTATAATGGGAGATGTGTAAATGGAAATCATCAGTTAATGAAATGTACATGGATTTCTAATTCAAATGGACAGCATTTCAACATTTTTCAGTTGTAAAAAAAACAAACTAACAAACAAACAAAACAAAAAAACATATGTCAAACAAAGCGAACTGTGTGTCTCCTCCAGGCTGAGGGCAGCAGACTTAGGGAGCGTCTGAGCGACCAGGAGGGAAAGTTGAAGATTACCGAAGAAGCCAGTGAGAGGAAAGATAAGCGCATTGATGAACTCCAGAGACTGCTGGGAGGGATGGAGCAGGAGAGCGCCACCCTGAGGGAGGCAATCCGCAACCGCGAGGATGAACTGCGCGAACTACGCAAGATCAGAGAAGAGGGCAACAACGGGGAGCAAAGGTCAGTCAATACAGACACAGTCAATAAAATATATACTGTTTATCAATCGTGGGCAATGAGCTAACCATCAGTGTGCTATAATTGTCTGTGTGTATTTTTAGGGCTGAGCAGTTGGAGAAGGAGGTGGCGATTCTCAAAGAAAAGATCCACCATCTGGACGACATGCTGAAAAGCCAACAGAGGAAAGTCAGGCACATGATTGAACAGGTGAGACGCACATGTGTGAGACTCTACAAAGCAAACACATTGTCTCCATGTTCATATTTGTGCAAGGCTCACTCTCTGTCTGACTGTGTGTTTGCATATCTTTCAGCTCCAGAACTCTCGCATGGTGATCCAGGAGCGAGACCGCGTGATCAAAGAGCTGGAGGAGAAAGTTGCATTTTTGGAGGCTGAGGTGAGGACTGCTTACCGTCTTCTCCTATAAATAATGTTTCTGTGGAATTTGAGAAGATTTTGAAGTGAAGAGTCAAGTAAAGATGGGAGTGAAAAAAAGATCCCGCTCACCCTGATCTCTGCAAAGAGAATACAGATGAATCTCTTTTGGATTCACTTATTCACACATTCTTCCTCAAGTCAAGAGTCAGGAGCAGCTTGATTGTCATTTCAGTCACATACAGCTCGTGCAGTGCACAGTGGGACAAAGCAACATTCCTCTGGAAGCATAATGCTGCACACAGCAACGCAGAACTACACCAGACTACATCACATACACAAACAGCACAGCACAGTGAAAATGTACTAAAGTTGGATCATAGGCAATTTGTAAAAACTACCATATGTACCAGGTTGTGTCTAAAGTTAGGACAATGTGACTCTACAGATGATCAATACAGTGTTTTGTTTTCAGACTCAGCAAATTATGAAACAAAATGTGCAAGAATAATTGCAAATTAAGTGGAAAGGTGTTCAGTTAAGTGTAAGTGTGTGTGACCTCTGAATTTTTATGTGTGCAGAACCGAGAAATGCACGATCAGATGGATTACTTCCTGGGAGGACAAAGGTCAAATTCGTACCTTTCATCAGAGCGCAACCCCCAGATCGTCTACAGGTAACTTATTTTTGTCTGTACTCTTCCAAGATCTCACCTGAAAATGTTGTAAAATCAAGTTTGGATTTAGATTTTTTTATTATTTATTTATTTATTTACAAGAGAATAATCTAATGCTGCAGATCTTAGCCTGACATTGATCCCAGGTCTCAGACAATACATACAAACACAGACTTAAGTTCACTCACAGTCTGCAAAAGTTACTGTTTATATTATGAAACTAATTTGTCCCCCTCTTGTTTCCACAGTAAACCAATCAAACCATCCACCTCGTCTAACAAACCTCTTCCTTTCATCAAAGTCATCGAGATCAAGTCTTGAAGTGACCGCGCAGAAGGAGGATACAGTTACTGTTGAGAAGGGCTCAGAACCACCAAACCTTTACAGTGCAGATTGAAACTAAACAACAGCTCTACTAACCATCACATGTAATCGAGTGGATGTCTGGGATGTCACAGTGAGCTTCCTAGATTGCAACTACCACAGTACTTTTCACTAAAGCATTTAAACCAAACACTCTCTTGAAGGAAACGGCTGGGTGTTTGGTGGCACGTACACACTGGGGCTTGTGTGTTTAATGAATGAATGAGTGTATGTAGGCATCAGTGTAGATACAGTAGACATACGGATGCCCTGTTTTAAGTTTTACAATCCTCTGTGTGTTTTCCATGTCCTGCCCTGTTTCGATCACCTGTTTGTGACATTGTATCAAAACACAACTGTTGTGCAGGATGGCAGACCCATTGCCAAAGTTGACATTGTGAAGTTTATATACAGCAATGTGGCATCACTAAACTGTAGCTAACTACGCTGTCATGACAGAGCGTGTAAAACATTAACTAGATGCTCTAGATTCTCTGTACTTGTACCCATTACTCATCCTTGACTCTGTTCACCTGCTGAGTGAACATCATGACGCTTTAACATGTGAGTACTGACTGTAGCCTATATAAGGACAACACCATGTGATTTATTCTTTGTAGGCTGCCTATTTGGTTTTAGGATTTATTAAGTAACTATATGGTCTTTAAGCCCCCAATAACAATATGACACTTTATGTAACTGTGAGGAAGAAAAAAATGAAGATGTTTCTTAATATTTCCTGTAAAACATTTCAGTTCCCTGTCAGTGTATAAACAAACTCCTTGTTGTTGTAAATATTAATGTTTAAATTTCTACCTAACAACTTTCTCCTTTGTATTTATTTATAATAAATAAACCCTCTAGACAGACTGTTTGTTAGAGGAGCTTTTGTATGAAGTACATCCTTTCCTGTTTTCTGTGTTTGTGCTTTTCAGAATAAATTCTCTAATCTAAAATTAATATGACGCTTCAGTTCACTTCTTACTGAGATCAAACCGGAAAACATGAGTCCTACAAATGGCGCGCCCCCTGCTGGACATCATTCACACTACAACTTACTGCATTGTGCTTTTCACATAGAAGAACATTACAAACAACTCGACTGTATGTCACAGTTTTATCTGGATGACAAATTGTACAGTAGGCACCACAGAAAATAAAATTATTCAGGCATTAAAATGCCTCCCTGGGAACCCGTAATAAAAATTAAACAGACACAGTTCAGTTGTGAAGGCTCAGTCTGTAAGAGTCAAGACAGAGACTTCCCCTGATGCAATAAGTCACATTCAGAATACATTAATGCACTAAAAATACTGTTAAGTTACATTGCACTGAGAGAACTAATTAAATTAAAAACATACATATTCATCACAGTTCCTGAAAACAAGAATGGCTTCTGTAAAACAGACATTCAAGGCTTTAAAAAAAATAGACTGTTGAATTCAAAGTAACAGCAACGATGTACGTAAACATGACACAGTGTGGAGCAATCAGTAACACTGGTTTTCCCAACAAACACTCAACAATGAGCATGTACATACAGCTGATTAATGTCAACAAGTCTGCATAGGCCTTTAAGTTGTGCAATAAATACTGATTGTCTTATGGCATTGCATAGCTCCAAGCTCTGGTTTTGTTTTGGTCAGATCAACCCTACTTTCTATAGTCATTCAATATAGTTGTTTTTCTACCCACATTTAGCACTCATACATGCAGTAATACAGGTAATACAGGATATAAGCATAAGCTACACTTAGGTAAAGAGCACTGTACTAGTCGTCTCATATACTGTAAACCAGGCAATACATGTTAGTAGATGAAGGCAGTGTTTGTGTCTTTGACTCTAAAACTATGTGACGACAGTGACCCGCTGGCGTCCAGAGGCACTGTAATTACTGGCAGCACACCTCGTCCTTGACCTTTCCTTTGGACAGACATTCAGAGCGTACTGTCCAGAGTGTTGTAGTTGTCTTTGAAGTTCTTCAGCTCCAGGAAGTGTCTGGGCCTCTTGCTGCGATGCTGCATTGTAGACGTGAGGTAGGTGGTTTGGGTAGGGGAGGAGGAGGAGGAGGTCCTGGTAGGCTCGGTGGTGCTTGTCAAGTCTTTGGCTGCACACTGATGGTACTGGTTCGGAGTGCTGCTGCTGCTGCTGCTGTTGTGGGACTTCACACTGAAACAACACAGAAACAGATTGTTACCGCTGTGTAATTAACATTCCATGTTGGGATTACAGTGCTGAAGAAAAGCTGTAAAGGAGCATTGTGAGTAAAGGTGCTTACATAGAGGCCAGTTCAGTTAGAGCTTCCTGGTATTTTAAAAACTCTGCTTCACCAAAAGCCTAAAGAGAAAAACAGGAAGCAAAGAAACAACATAAGTAAAAAAAAAACATTCTGTGCTGATTGTAATCTTCACCCACTGTATCTCTGAAAGGGAGGAACTATATGTTTATGTATCTTCCAAGGGGCCAGCTTTCAAGTCATTGCAAAAACACAATACAGCAGGTTTGGCTGTTATGTAAAAAACAATATTATTCTAATTAAAAGGACTGTACATAATATATTAACCTTTACATTAAGGCATAATGCAGCCCACAACACTGTATAAGTCAAAGGTGCTGCACTCCATTCAACTATCAATACACAAAGCAGTTTTTCATTGATCGACCTTTAATAAATCACCTATGTTTTCCACTTTTCCCAAGTTTTTAAATTCACTTTGTCTAATATTGACACAGAACTATGTAGCACAGTATCACCTGATGTGTTTGATGATATATTACATAAGAATACTGAATTACTGAATGACTGTACACAAATACAAAGATTCTGACCTCTGACCCATGACGTGCTTTATTGTACCCGTCCAGCACTGTGTCAATGACAGAGCTTTGGCTGTCTCTGAACATGCAGTGGGAATTTCTGAGCTGTAGAAGCCAGGTCCGAAATCTTTTTCCGGTCACCGCAGTAGATGTTCCACCCAGTTCACGAAACGGGAAATCTAATGGAGTGGAGATATTTTTGTAAAATTGGGGAGGATTTCATGTGCCGTCACGGCAAAAAAAACAAACAAAAAGGGATTAACAGTGACTTACCAGTGTCTCTGATGGCATCCAGTGCTTTCATCCTGTACAGGTAGTCATAGCCTGCACCACATGAACCTGCAACACAGAGACTCTTCAAAGCACTGAGATAAAAAGGACTAATGTGAATAGATTCAGAAGTGGTGTGTGTGTGTGTGTGTGTGTGTGTGTGTGTGTGTGTGTTCCTCTAACCAGACTGTTCCCTCTGCTTTAGCCGGTCATCGTCTGGAGTCAGCAGACGAGGCTCGAACTGGATTTTCTGGACCTGGCACAGTTTGGCTTCAATCTCTTGTCTCAGCTCCTGCAACACAGACACAATACTTCATTTCACACACAAGAAAACAAAGAGCTACCAAAACACTGTACAGGTTCTAGTTCATAATGGTGTGTGTTTTACCTTAGGTGCATTGTGGCCGAGGGGGACATGTGGTCCTCTCCGAGACTTCATGGCAAGTCGCATAATTTGTCTTTTTACAAAGATGAACAACAACACAAACACCTGCAGGAAAGTCAGGATATTTATATATATATTTTACATCTTTGCATGAGTGCAAAAAAACACAATCAATCTCAAAACTGTGTGTATTTGTGTGTAAAATTATGTACAAAAATGTACAACTGGAGATGTGCACTGTGTACTGAGAAGTTTGACTTACTACTACAGTAAAACCAACATTTACAAAAGGCAAATCGAAGATTGTGAGTGTAATTAATCTGTATCCATCACAGGAGGTGTGTTTTTAATGAAGAAAACAAGCATTACATATTTCACAATTATAAAAAAAAAAAAGACAGTGAGTGAGCTACATTTACATTGTAAAACCACGGAAAGCGTAAACATTTTATACACTAGTAACAAAAACTTAACACATTTCAAAGGCTGGCCATGAAAGAGTTTGTGAAGTTTCTTCTTTGGACAGAGACACATTAGATTCAAGTAGAGATCAGTAGCCTTTAATGTGTTGACTGTTGTCTTTTGTACTTTGTATGTAAAGACAATATTCTGAATTCAATTTACTATGTCAGACTGTTCATATTAGGAGTATACACATGTTTATTTGACAGTCACATCACTGTCCGTCACATTGTTTTGACTGGTGTCGCTCTGAGTTTACACTTTAGCTTAACTTAGCCACTACTGCGTTAGATCTAATTCACAATAATAAGGTAAAATGAACTCACCAGAGTCCCGTAGGCCATTACAAGCACTACGTTAATTCTCGAGAGTAGAGAATCGGTCCGCATTTTAAAACTCTGCGTTTTTAGTTCCTGAACTAAGTCAACTGCCTAAACTCTCGGTTCAAAGTGCGTCCACGAGCTGAACTTTTAAAGACATGAGGTTTCATTGAAGTCGTCGCTTTTAAAGCAGGTGAAACCAACGTTAAACAGAAAACAGGGAAGTTAGTCAGGACTTAAAGTGCTTGTTGCTGTTACATGTCAAGTAGTCGCCGCCTGATTTGTTGACTTCCGCGTTAGTCATGTGACCGGTACGGGCAGCTGCTGACGTCAGGTCAGATGTTCCTTTGGCTTCTTCTGCCATCTACTGTTAAGACAAACTTTACCACCAACAAACCGACATACACATAAAAACAAACAATAACCATAAACGCTACACTGCCTTTTGTGCTGTTTTTCATGCATGAAGAGTGTCATACAAATAAAGCAGATTTAAGGATTATTATTATTAATCAGTGTGCCATTGGCATCACTGATATTATTGTGATAACACGGACAAAAAAATAAATCCTGTAATTTACAACCCCATCTGTCTGATCTTTCTTCCCACTGTTGTATGCAGCTTCTCTTCACTGTGACCCCCTGATTAAATACTTTCCTATGACACTTGTGCTCGATCACATGGTTTTGAGTCCTATAGAATCCATTTAAAGCACCAGTGTGTCTGTGTGAGCAACAGTTATTTGCATCCATCCTGCAGAGACACTGAGTGCCATTCTTCTGTCAGGAACAAGGGTGGGTGTCTGTGGAGTCGTGCTGGAGCTATTCACCCCCATTCACATGCTTCGCCCTGTCCTGGTAGGCAGTGTGCGACCTACTAGCCCTTCATCTGTAAGGATAATCTAGACTTGGTCAAGGATCAATGTGTCTAACTGTTTGTATATTTTGACAGGCACAGACATTAAGACATCCCCAAAGTGCTGCAGCATGCTAGTGTGGTAACCACAGTTTCCTCTGTGTCAACGGAAGAAGAAGCAGGTGCATGCAAAAAGACCTACAGATCATGAAGAATGAGCCTTTACATGTCAACAAAAACTGTAAGTATTGCTTTTCATCTGCTTTTCATCTGTGATTCAAAAGCTGTCTGTTCCCTGTCTGCAGAATCTATTTTTCCTCACAAACAATACTTCTTCTGTGTGGATAAAACTTATCAGCAATCTCAGATACTTTCCACCCTTTTAGTCAACATTACAGTCCCACTGATTCTCAACAAGTCAGTTTCTGCAGTGGAGCTCTGTTCTGTTGAACACATGTCATACGAGAGGTGTTCATTTAACAATATTTATCCCTGCTGGTATTTCTGGCTCTTTGTAATCTCTGGTCCCAATTAAAGGTGCTCTGTTATTATGTATTCTGATACCTGCTCTGCCCAGATGATTAGACTCAGGTTTGCCTGAGGTGGGGTGATATTATAAGACTGCGTTGGGAAATGTCATTCTTCTACCATTTCACACAATTATCTGAACTGTATCTCTTCTCCCTCGAGCTATGAAATGCTGATGTCACATGTTAGAGGCTGAAAGAGTTTGAAGTGTTTGTAGGGTGTGTATGTAAACGTGTGTGTGTGTGTGTGTGTTCCCTGTTGAGTTGTTTAGTGGGTGACACATTGAACTGTAGTCAGGAATGCTACCCTGTGAGAAGAGGAAAAGAAGGAGAAAACAACAATGGGAGGGGGAGGAGAGAGAAAAGAGAGAGAGAGAGAGAGAGAGAGAAACACAGAGAGGACATGAGGATAAACCAGTGTGGCAGGTTTACGTCACTGTACACAGTCCATCATGCAAAGCTGATGGTTAGAGAAGAAGACAGAGAGCGAGAGGGGTTAGGAGCTGATGTCATTACAGCGTGCTGTCTTCCCTATGAGCCCGTGTCAACACGATGACTTAGGAGACACTCAGAAGCCACACTTAGAGACGGTAAGGTTCATGTGCCTGGGAGTATTTCACCAGATTAGTTAGCTAATTTGTATTTCATGTGGTTGAGTAAATGTGTGTATTTTTGCCTCATGTCACTTGTGTCTTTCTCACTGTTTAATGGGAGTTTATATTGAGCAGGGCTGTGTTGCCCAGGTGACACAGATGGGAGGCTTTGTGACCCAGCAGAACAGGTGTTTCTGTAAACTGACACTCAGACTCACCTGCTTTGGAAAGCACCACCAAGGACACCCTCCCTAAGACATTCACTGTAATCTAGACTTGATTAAATGTTGGAAACAGCTTCATCTAATTATACAGCTAGTGTATATTGTAACTCCTTTGACCTAGTGTAAACCATCAGTTTCCAGTATTTAACTTTAATGCTGTTGGATGATTGGATTTTCTTTCTCAGTTGATGAATGATCAAAGATGGTTTCACTGGCTTATTGACAATGCCTGTCTTCTATGGGTGTACACTCAGATGTCCCTGATGAGTCGTTGGCCATGTGAGAATAATCGTTCTCACAACAGGCTGTATGTAAATCAAAGCCACTTTGTCCTCATCTTATCTGATCATTTTACCTGAATCCCATTGTCAGAAAGGTTTCAATCAGTTGCTGTCTTTCTTTGACCCAATGAGACCGATACGCTGCACTGAGACGGATGTGGCACTTTAATACATTGTTTTGGCTTCATGGATTGCTGTTAGGTGAGTTTTTCCAGTTTTTGGATCAGCTTTAGCTGACGCTGACAGGTAGTCATGAGTATGTAGCTTGTGTAAACAGACGCTATGATATGTGAGTGCAACAGAGAACATTATCACACTGTATAGTGAATGGACTTACTGAGTCAGTGTGAGGGGAATGTGAGGAAGGCAGCGACATGTTGCAAAGCGGCATAACTGACAGGGGCTTGGAGCTTTCACTTCTCCTTTTTTTTCTTTTGTTTTTTTCTTTTCCACTTTTATCTTTTGATCACTTTCATATCTCCTACATTTAGTGTCAGCTCCATGCTTCACTGTATCATATTGTGCTCTCTGTCCTCTGCCACTCTGTGATTCTGTTTAACCATTTTCAGTAGCCAGAGTGACCACAATCCACATATCACAACATTCCAGCCCAATCCGTTCTGAGGATGGAAATTTGTACATTTTTATGCTTGGCAGGCAATGGGAGCTGTTCACTGAGGTCGAGCTGGGGAACTGAAGGCTCCTGCGGACAAAAACGAGGAGCCAGAGGAGTCATCACTTCCAGACCACAAAGCAAAGAACAAACTGGAATATCAGACGTTTGAATGGAGGATTTCTTTTGGTGGAAGAGTGCAACGACAGGACTGTAATTGTGTCATCGTTTGACTGTTTTTTACTCGCTGAGAACTGAAGTATTCAGATGAACTGTGTCCAAAGTGCAGTCTGAAACACAGCTGCTTGGAATCACTTAAATATCAAGTTCACTCTTCCCTTCTCTTTTTTGGGATTTGGCATTTTACAGGAGGTCATTAACTTTGTTTACACTCAAACAATGGACTTGTCTTTGCTCCCTCCATCAGTGAGTGAGTACAATCAGCAGAGGACGGGGGCGCGCTTCACTGTCCGCTCAGCTAACTCTCCCTCGTACAGTCTCACTCGTAGGACAGGTGTGAGGAAGAGGGAGACTGCAGAAGAAGCTGGAGACAGACATGGGACGCACATCAGCGCAAATATTACAAACAAGGAGGAGCATGCAGTCACTGGATATCAGGCCAAGACTGGCAGTCGCAGCAGTGTCAAAGATGAGTGTGACAAGAAGGAAGACTATACAATGCCTGCCAGGCTAAACCATGATGGCAGAGCAGACAAAACTATCCCAGAGTCTGGCACTGACAGAAGTGAAAACGCTGTGTTTGAAAGTCGGGGAAGGACAGAGTGGAGGAGAGGAAACCTGTCAAGTAGAAGTAGGAGCTTAGATTGGGGAGCAGGAGCTGGAAGTCCTGATCGGGGAACCAGAGCTGGCATGTCCGCGTTGTCAAGCAAAAGAGGAGTGGACATCAGTAAACAGTCTGCTGGATTGGAGGAAAGAAGGGCAGGAGCTGAGGGTGGCGTGATGGGCAGGGTGATGTTTTCAGTGCAGGCCTATAATTCTGTGAGCAACAGGAACCCAAAGAGCAGCACGAGCCAGACTTTGGACAGGACCAGTCGGGGCAATTCTCTCCCTTCCAGACTGAGGTCCCAGTCTGGACCTGGCTCTCGGTTCACAGACTCTTTGGGGCCCAAAGGCGGTCAGAGTATACTAGAGCGGATAGAGAAACTCTACGGGTCGGCCGGTTTGGGTAAGGCGGAGGACCTCTCTTCTGACACACGAAGAGATTCCCTTCTTTCACCAACACAAAAAACACATGAGAAAACAGCAGGGGGGACATTTCCCAGGCGTTTCTCAGCAGGCGATTACAAAAGTCCAGTCCACAGCAAGATGTCCTTCATCTGGCCGCAAAAAGACACTTCAGGTACTGAGACTTCACTTTCTCCTGGAACAAGCTCCACCAGAGAGAGATCGCCAGGAGGACGGTGGCAAGGACCAATCCAGGGCAGGTATTCAGAGGAAGGGGGAGTTAACTGGAGAAAGGGGTTCATAGAAACAGGCACGAGGTCCCTGGACAGAGCCAGGAGTCGATGCACTGTAGCAGCTCAGATTAGAGCTGCGAGAGCTGCAGCAGGGATCAGTGCATCTGCACAGCCAAACATTTTGTTAGAAGAAACATCAGATTCTTTCAGAGCTTTCTCTGGGTTTAGGGAGAGAAGAGCGAGTGGCAGTAAGGTAGGGAGCAGGGTGAACTATGGGGAAGAAAAGAGTGATGGAATAAATTGGATGTTTAAAGAAAGAACTGAAAAACTTAAAGAGCAGAAAAAAGAGAAAGAGGCAGATGATGGAGGAAAAGAAAAAACTGAACTGAAGAGTAGTGCTGCCGATGAGGATGTGTTTGATACAAATCCACAGAAAACAGCAGAGAGGAAGTTGTTGCCGGTCCGCTCTGCAGCCAGCGTGAGAAATAAGATCAATCAGTTTGAGGCTCTGACACAGAGGTCTCAGGGTTTAGCAACAGGTCAAGTACTGATGCCCAGACGGGCCTTTTCTGTGCCAACGCAACTCAACAGGGGTTATGATGGAGTGAAGAAGAGCGGCTCAGCAAAAGAAATAGGTGGACTAAGAAACAAGTGGGAGAGACTGAAGGAGGGAGCAGATAAAGCTGAAGAGAAAGTGATGGGCACAGGAAAGAATCTGGAGCCAGAAAGATCTTTATCAGTCGACGAGGTTGGACTAAGATTAGAGAAGAAAGAGGCAGGAGGGAAGGATGTGGTAGAGGAGGGAAAAAACTACTCTTCTGATGAGTTTGGTGAATACTCCAAACTCAAGCACAAACTAGAAATCCCTCTGAATGAAGGAGCTCAAAGAGACAGCGTAAAGTTTGCCATTGATGAGAGAGACTTCTCTAAAGTCTCCAGCCCTGAGGATCCGAGCGAGCGAGATAGGACAGTCAACACAACACCAACCTCAATACTGTCCTGTGACACTCCAGCAGCTGGTGTGCAGGAAAAGACAGACTCTGAAATCACTTCACCAGTTAGTGATGATGACAAGACTCCAACAAACAACCCCGACAACTTTACTTTCATTTCACCTACTTCACAACCGGATGATGCCCCTCCTGTCACAGACAGTGAAAACAAAAGCACTCCTGTCCTCACACAAGCAGACAGTACTCAAGATCCCGACTCTCCACCGCTTCTTCGTCCTCTTGCCACCTCCTCCCACAGCAACCTCCCCGATCTCATTTCTCCAGATGTCAAAACAGCTGTCCCTAAAGGGAAGAAGCAGGTAATGGATCTAGATTCTTGGGTGGCTGGCTTGAACCCAGAATTTAAGGTGTGGAATGATGAGGAAGATGATTACGAGGACGATGATGAAAGCACGCAGAAGGATGAGGATTCAAACTATGATTCAGACTCTGGGGAGTCCTCGGTGACCATCACCAGTAATATGAGCCAGTCAGATCGCAGGAGCTTCTGTGTCAGGTGGGTAGTGTTTCATGAGATCAACTTTCTGGACTAATGGAGATAATCGTTCAAGCGACTGATCGTTCTTTCCTCCAACCCTGTTTTTGCTCCTGGTAGTCTTTCTGACCTGTGTTACTTTGCTGGAGCTGACTACGAATCAGAGAATGACAGCGATGAGTGGCAGTCCATCGGCCGGCGGTCGGCCTCACTGAGCTCAGACGTTTCAGCCCTGTCCTGTGTGTCTGTGCTGCCCGCCGAGGAGCTGGACAAGCTGCTGGAGGACGTCCGGAGTCTGGGGGACAACACACTGCAGGTACCTGCTTTGCTACATAATTTATAGTCATAAATTTGCATGTACTCTCTGGGCACTCCGGTTTCCTCCCACAGACTAAAGACATGCTTGTTAGGTGAATTTATTAGTCTACATTGACTGTGAATGTGAGCACAAATGGTTGTTTGTGTTTGTGTGTTAGACGGGTGACCTTTGGTGACCCCGCCTCTCGCCTGGGATAGGTCCCAGCAGACCCGGCGAGCTGGTATAGATAATGAATGAGTTTAGAAACATGTTTTTCCTGATTTTGTCTCTCTTGCAGGACTATAATGAAGTCCAGGTGGTGGTTCTCCATAAAGAGGTTGGAGTGGGACTGGGCTTCAGTTTGGCAGGAGGTGTGGACCAAAACAAGCCTGTGACTGTGAGAAAATACCCACTACTGCTATCCCTTGAAAAATGTTCAAATGCGTTGTCGGTTTGGCACTATCTTCATGTTTTTCTTATTGTCTTCCCCTCAGGTTCACAAGGTGTTTCACTCAGGCATCGCAGCCCAGGAGGGCTCCATAAGGGAAGGGGACCAAGTTTTATCAATTAACGGTAGTGAACTGAGTGGGAGAGCCCACTGGGAGGCCCTGAGGGTCCTGAGAAGGGCCAAGACTCGGGACATGGGAGTGGTGGTCCTTAGAAAGGGTGATGTCACTGGCGCCTCCAAGAGGGGAGTCCAGGGGAGGAATCTGGAACCAAAACCCACACAGTATGAGACAGGTAGGAGGTCATGACTTTATCCAAGACAGGAAAAAACATTTCTCCTGACTGCAGTGCAAAGTGACATGTTGTATCTGTGTTTCACTCCTTTTAGGTAACAGCATGTGTTTGAAACTGCAGAAGAACAGCAGGGACCTGGGCTTCAGCTTGCAAGGAGGTGAAGACTCCACGCTGGGGAACAGACCTCTCTCTGTACAGAAGGTCTTCCTGGGTGAGAAGTGGACCTCACAACCTCTGTTCTTAAATTTAACTGTGTAACACTTAAGAAGCCAAAACTCTAAAGTGTACTTGGATCACCCCTTTATCAATCTATTTATTGAATGTTGCTTTGCTCTGTTTTCATCTCAGGAGGTCCTGTTGATCAGGTGTATCCAGGTGATGAGATTCTTGAAATTGAAGGCAGGAGTATGGTGGGGATGAGACGCCTGGAGGCCTGGACTTTGATCAGAAGACTTCCCCCTGGGCCTGTGGATGTGGTGCTGCGTCGCCCTCCAAAACATCAGGACACATGAGAATTGAACAAATGAATCATCTGCATTGGTTAAAGAACTTGAACTGAGAGAAGTGAGCTATTTGTACATAATCCCATTAAAACCATTTGTGTGTTTGTAAAATGAAAAATCAGTATAACAAAGCTGTAACTGAAAGAGACCAGGTAAAGGTGTACAGTTTCTCACTTGATCAGTTTTTTTTTAAACAGGATTACATCTACCTCAGGCCTGGGATATTTCTGCACCAGCCACAATTAAAGTGCACTGATGGCTAATACATTCATCAAGTTAACCAACATTTGTACCAGACAGCTTGGTCACTTAAAAAGTAATGATGTGGCACCTGTAAATGAAACATATGTTGTATTATTTTGTGAATACATTCTTTACACCTTTATAGTTTCTATTCCTTTTTAATAAATGCTAACAAATGGATGTTTGTTATTCTTCCATCCAGCAGAGGGGGGTAAAGTAACTCATAATATTGCAGGGGCAAATCTATGAAGTGGGTTGAAGGTATATTCGCTATGATCCATCTACAGAAAGTGATGCTACTCAAAGATATGATATCTGTTTTACAATCACCACACACCTTGTCAAGGTTTATGATGTGTGGAGTTAATTATCAGCTGTCACACCTCTACATATAACCTCCCAGTCTATTTTCAAGTAGACTCGTGGTAAAAATGACAAAATCATAGTGTTTTCAGCAGTGCAGATACAGGACTGGCTCAGGTTGTCAAGTCTTTGTGTGCTCTGTATCTTATCTCATGCTCATGTGCCTCTCTGGACATTATCAGCAATAACACAGTTCTTTACACTAAGCAATTATTCACGTTACATAATCCATTAGGAGTCCAAGGTTCAGTGAGAAGGGTTATGGCCACATGCAGCCTCCTGATGATGAGCGCAGCATCTCTGTCATTAAGGAATTCTGCATCAGGAAACATGTAATGTATGCTTTTATTTACTCTTTATAGTTTTTTTTCGGCCTGGAAATCCAGATGTAACAATATGATGAAGAATGATTATCAACAAGTGATAATGATCAATTTAATGTTTTGATTTGACTTATTCTTATCATTTGTAAATGTACTTTAAAATGAACTTGGGCTGGATGTAAACAGTGAAATATCTAGATCTCTGCTCATAGACAGTTTTCTACATTAGGCTGGACTCTTACACAAAAAGAATAATTTTACATTTTTCATTGTTTTCTTTATTAGAGAACAAAGTCTTTAAACAAACACAGCTAAACAGAATGATTGTTGGTCAAATAGACACTAGTGATTAGATGTGTATGCTGGTATTATCATGAGAGCAGCCATAATGTAAATCTCTGGTTGTGTTTATCTGATGGGCTGAGAGCCAGCTGGTGTTATCTATATCTTATCTATATACTGTTATCTCCCCCCCGTGGCTGCCACACACTTCGACAGGTGGGCTGCATATCAAGTGAAGAAAAAAAAAACACCTCTGGATCAAAGATGGTTATTTGTCAGAAACATCTGGTTTATTGGAAGCTGTCAATAGCTCTAACCTGTGGCATATTGTCACTACTGGCAATATATAATCTGACTCTTTATGGCCCCTGTTTAGAAAGGCAATGTCTAAAGAGGTGAGGGCCATCTCTGCTCCAGCCCATCCTGACGTGTAACGACCTGGTGAATGAAAATGAGTGTTTGTCCAGCTGTGGAGAAAGAGGAGGGCAGAGGTGGGATACAGAGCACAGATCCCACAGGTCGCTCGGGTGGGAGGTGTGACACAAGCTTTTATTTGCTGTCACCTGCGTCGCCAGCACATCAGCTCCTGGATACACAGAGTCCAGTGTGAAATGAGAAGAGTGATTTAATTGAACTCAGGCCATGCTGAAGCTACGTATACTCAGAGTGAGGAGTGCTCTGGTACGAGAGTGTATGGCTGAATTTTTGGGAACTTTCATCTTGCTGGTAAGTGATTTTTTTTTCTAGGCAAAGTCTTATTTATCTGATCATTCTGTTAATAGGCGTTATTGATATTTCTTTATTTGATTAATTTCTAAGTTTTTTCTAAGTGAGTGCAGTTTTAGTACTCTGGCCATTGGTTGCATATTAAAACTGAATATTAGAAAAATGATTTTACTGATTGAAGAAAATGCATATTATTAACTGAAGAAGATAATTTTCTAGCATCACATTAAAAATTCCTTTTGTTACTGTATGGGGTCCCAAAGTTTAAAATATCATATAATTCCTGTAATCATATAATAATACATATAATCATAGTTAAATGAATAGAGTTAAATGTCCATAAATTGAAAATTGTGCACAGATATGTCTTGGACTCTTTCCATGTTTGACTATTTCCTTTACATACTGACTCATAGACTTGCTGCTGGTGTATTTGTGGCTGTTTACAGAAAATATGTGAAACATGTTTTAACCTTTAATATGTTCTCACCTGCAGAGAGATCACAGTGATTGTTCTCTGCTCATTAAGATAAGACAGATCCTGTTCAATCCTAAGCTGAACTTTATGAGGGGACCACACATTTCTTTCACAACTTGTGTTTTTATTTGACCTATAAACAATTTTTCAGTCGCAAAGAGAATAGTTGAGGATTTGCAAAATGTGCACTCGGACTTTTGTCAGTTTATAATTTTGAAGTGACCTTCGTTGCCTGTTGTTCATTCCACTTTCCCTCTTGTTATCTGCTGTGAAGCTCTTCGGCTGCTCTGCTGCAGCGCAGGTGAAAACCAGCAGAGACACTAAAGGCCAGTTCCTATCAGTCAACATGGCTTTTTCTGTTGGTGTGATGTCAGCCATGTACCTCACCAAGGGCATCACAGGTAAAAAATAAACAAAAACAAAAACATAAATGAATGTATTTTTAAAAACAATGGACACTAAGTGTTTTTGTTATTTGATCTTTCAGGCACTGTAACTCAAAGTCTCAGTCAATCCTGAAAGATGAATATAAAACCCAGCAGCACTTCTGAATTAAGACTTTTGTTAATTAAGACTCTGGTTATTCATGCTCCAGATATGATTTCATTACCTTCTGATCCATCACTCCTCCTGTTTGTCTCCTCTGTGTGTCTGCAGGAGCTCATCTGAACCCAGCAGTGAGTCTGAGTTTCTGTGTTTTGGGGAAGGTGCCGTGGGGACGGCTGGTGCCTTACAGCCTCTCCCAGCTGCTGGGAGCTTATGTGGCATCGGGGCTTGTTTACTTGATTTACTATGGTTTGTTTTCCTGCCATTTTCAGATATTTACATCATCATCATGTACACATGCAGATTTATTTGTTTTGTTGTTTGCTGCATTACCACTGTTTCTGTTGCAGATGCTATCATGGAGTTCAGCGGAGGGGTGTTGACTGTATACGGCCCAAATGAGACAGCATCTATATTTGCCACATATCCATCAGAATACTTGACTCTGGGAAGAAGTTTCCTTGACCAGGTCAGGATGTAACTGGAATCAGATCAGTACATTAGTAACTTTCCAATGTTGAGCTCGTGATTTATGAATCTGTATTTGATCAGGTAGTGGGCACTGGCATGCTGATGTTGTGCATCCTGGGTTTGGATGAAAAGAGGAACACCCCTGCTCCCTCTGACCTGATCCCTCCTATAGTGGCAGTGATAGTCCTCGGGATCTCCATGTCAATGTCAGCCAACTGTGGAGCTGCAATAAATCCTGCTCGGGACCTGGGGCCACGTCTTTTTACACTGACTGCAGGCTGGGGCACTGAAGTCTTCACGTAAGCATCTTATCTCACACACACAGTCCACAGCAATAAACACAGTTTTCCAGTCAGACAACACATGTCTGAACACTTCTCAGTAGATATTTAAGGCCTGTTTACAAATCATTCAAATTACTATTATGAGATAAAAGTTGAAGTTTTTACCTCATGTTTTTCAGACAATCACAAAGTCAGAGGTTATCATCAACAGCTTCTGAAGTGTCAGCTTGTTATAAAACACCTGATTATGATCTGCTGTTTGTTCCATAATGCAACCAGATGGATTATATAATTTTATGATCCTGTGACTTTCCTCTGGTTCCACAAATGGTCACTGTCCAAGATCTTATCTATTTAAAGCAACACAGAGATTTTCTGCTCAATGTGAGGCAGAAAATATCAAAACAAGCTGACAGACACACAGTCCTGACATAATATCCAGGCAAAGATGTATCATTCCCATCTTATCTGAGCTGATGAATCATTATTTATCAGCCTGTTAGCTTTTGTTTGGTTTATTTGATTCATCTTAAACAACTGGTCATCTGTTGTTAATTGGTTGAAGAGTTCATTTCACTTTGTTTTCCCTGGAAACAGACTTAATGACAGTTGTTAAATCATCAAACAAAAACTATTCTCTATACAGCTGTCACTGAAAAAAAATCCCTTTAAATACACATAACCATTTGGTATCTTCCAAATATAAAACATTCATAAAACAGCTTTAATGAGCAGACTTTTTATCTTGTTAATGTGGTTGTTTGTTCTCCAGATGTTACAATTACTGGTTCTGGGTCCCTCTGGTGGCTCCACCTATCGGAGGTGTTTTAGGTAGTTTCATGTATTTGATCTTCATCCACTGGCAGCTGCCGGACGCCGACCCTCCCGAGAGGCCGACTCTCTCCACAATCAGCGACACAATCAAGCAGCCGCCCACCACATGGGAAAAAGGAGACGATACAAAGACTGTACATTTCTGATTGTTACTGCAATAAAAATGTGACGAGGCTGCTTTTCATGAGCAAACAGACAAACAAAGTCATCTGGATGTAATTATATATAAGAAAGCTCAATATCTGAGTTGGTCTGCTGTTAGGACGCACATATTCATCTTCTGTCAGAAAAATAGCAGGAGTATTTTTTATTTTGTATCGAGCTACAAATGGGTGAAGAGACAAAAAGAAATATGAATGAGTGTAAAGACTGAAGGGATGCAGATGTTTCCACACTGCATGGTACAATCACTAATTTGTGGCATGTCTGAAGTTAGTTTCTGAAACACAGTTTGCAGAGACGGAGGCAGCTGAAACATGTTGATTGTGAGATAAAGCTGTTTACATTTAGGTTTTATTTAGATTATTGATTTATTTTTAGTAAATTACATCAGTGAGAGGGTAACTTTTTATAAATGTCTAAATTAAAATTTATTTATTTCTTTGCTGTCACTCCTAATTAATTTTATATCAAGCTGGGAACAGTGCTATCACATTAATTTTTTATGTGACATATGTTGATTGATAAAACAGTCTCACATCAGTCCCTTTTCTTTCTACACCTTTCAACCTTATCTCATAGTTTTATATACTGTAATCATGATGTGTGCATTTCAACCATGAAGATGCTGCTGTGACTTGTTTTATTTCTGCCAGATTGTTTTAACACACTCAAACTGTGTCCTTTTACTAAATTTACTTTTTATATTAAAATGATTAAAAATTGAATCTTCACTTATTGATATTTGTTATACATGTGTCTCTTTAAATGTTATTTGAATGTGTTTGCCTTAATCTCCACACACTGATGACAGAGAGAAAACCAACGTCTTTGTTTCACCTTGAAAGTATTTTGCAGTCTTCTTATTAGACTTAGCAGTACATGTAAGGAGAGGTGGGTTAATTCAATGACCCAGGCAGTCAGAGTCTGCAGGTCTCCACTATGACCGTGAGTCCTTTCATCAGAGCTTTAGATTGCATCGGCCTCTTGAATCCGTTTGGATTACACTCAAGACAAGATTGTGAAATTGGCTGATTACAGAGTCATAATTTATTTGAACCTCTGAGGCACAAAGGTCAACAGTGTATTAAATTAATGGCCTGTGACATTGACATTGTCACTAACTACATGTGACATTGTGGAGGTCCCTGTACTGGTACCATGATGTATCATAGCCCAACCAGCCCACCCACAGAGGCCACTTAGTACCACTGTGTGAAACAGGTCGTAGGATTGTGCTCTCTGGGTGCTTTCTAGTTATGGCTTATGTTTATCTAAATCTCACTGTGGCCTGGTGATATTAATATAGTTACCCATTATCTTTTATAATTCTCCCTATTGTCCCTTGTTATCAGTTTTCCAGCTTTACTGATTAAATCTGGGAATGTTTCTTTAGGTGGAAATAGATCCGATGTCTGAGGGAGATAATGGTCTTTGGTAGACTTCTCACTCTTCTCTGCAGTAATATTATCATGGAGGCTTTAGTGCTTTGTGAGCAACTTAACAAAGATAGATGAGGCCACTCTACCCCTCGTCCAAATCGCCTGTGTCCATTAACAGTAATTTGTTTTGTCTCTAAACCATCTCTCCTCAGGATTCTTAGCTTATGCCACAAATACTATATTCTTTGTATTAACAGTAACAAATAGGAAACGTAGGTACCACAGGGATCACTCATGACACTCTGTCTGCAAACATGGGCTTTACAGGAGCACACCTTTGAACTGGCCTGGAGTCTTTATGTCAACAATCAACACACCCTGACATCCAGGTCTTCCACATACTGGACAAATAGCAGAGCAGAGGTCAAGTAAGACAGGTGTGTATATCTCTGCATATGACTATATTTAAAGCAATAAAACAATCAGATCATGTTCTTAGGGTCCATTACACCTATAAATATCTATGGGTTTTTGTGTGTGTGTGTTTAAATGTCCTCTTCAGGCATCTTTGAATATGTTTTTTTAAATATATGCTGGATCATAATTTTCTGATACAATTTTTCCTGAAATGTTCAATTACCTGTTCAGATTGGTTCAAAAATGACCCCTACACCTCTTCTGCCAGACTTCAAAATAGAATAAAATAAACAAGACAATAATTTTCCAGCAGCTAGGGCACCAAAAAAAATCAATACACTTTCTGAATGTATTGAAAAAATGTCCTCTATAATAAATAAATAAATAAATCTGTGGTTTCTCACAATTTGGGTTTTTAATGTTAAATGTTTAATGTAAATTTTCACTTTACTTTATTTTTATTATCATTTAATCAATATTTCAACATACAAATGTTGATTTGCTTTAAATATAAGATGTCATATATTATAGAGCCCACTTTCAGATTATGAAGTTCATATCACATGCTTGTAAGTTTCTTGTTGTACCAGGATTGGCTTCCATCATTTCAATGCAGAGAACATACTTCGTTCTATACGAGTGAAGCTGAAACATATCATCAAACATCAGATAATCATTGTTGTGGAAGATGCAACCATAGCAAGCATGATGCCACACACTGGTTGGTGGAGCCGCATTTTGAAGACAGGAGTTGGACATTTGAAAGTCTCTGTGTTGGTTGTGTGGAACCAGATGTGACCATATTTGGATTTGAAGGTATGAGGGAGGAGGCGGGACTAATGTTTGAACCCGAAGTCACTGCCCAATGTGTATGAAAGTGGACCTCCTGATTGAGCTAACCACGCCCCTAAATCTTCTTCTTTTTGAAGCCTAATATCTACTTAATGATGTTTTTCAGAGGAACCACCAGGTGACTAACATGAAGAGCTGACTTGACTGGAGTTGATGAAAAAAAATTACTAAGTATTTCATGATTGAAAATGACAATGTCTAAATTGAAGCAAATTGGAGGCAGGGTTTTACGGTGCCAGCATCTGGTGGCCATCGGGAGTATTGCACTTTTTTTTACACTTCCTTATTGTTTCCTAATTTTTGAGCCTTGCCTGCATCATCTGTTTCTATATACAGTCTATGGATGTAATGCTTGATAACAGCTTAAATTCTCACATCATAATATAAAAAACGGTTCACTGTTACTGGTTTATGTCTTTTTAACGTAATATAAAACCAGGATTTCCTATCAGCCTCTATGTGGTCAGTTTTACATTTTATAAATATATATAGTATGTTATTTGTAAGTAACACAAAGAATGTTTTGGTATGTTTTGCGTCATGGTGTGGAGTGATCACAGTGGTGATGTTGCGACCTTGAGCAGTGAACAGATGTTGGAGGATCGTGCTGACAGAGCAGCAGAGGGCGGTGTGACACAAATAAAAACAAACTGCCTTTTATAAACGTTTGTCAAACTATTACAGTGTTAATATCAGAAAACAGGATGCAAGCTCAAATCACACCACAACGTTCAAAGTGCTTCTTAATACTAACAAAATCCTTTCTGTTGAGAAATATTGTAACTCTGAGTGGGGGAAGTTCAGATTGAGGTGGAGAAAGGTGAAGGAGGTGCAACCCTTCCTCCTCCTCCTCCTCCTCCTCCAGCAGAAGCCTCCCTCACCTCGACACGGTGTATGTAGCGCATCCCCGGTGCCTGTGTCACCCTCCCACCCCAGTGGCCTTATATCATCACGGCTCCAAACTGAAGCCCGAAAACCTCATGATGACCTCGGAGACAGGAGCAGCGAGACTGTCTCCGGCAGGGACACGTTTATAACGCCAACTTGAGAAAAGGTAGGATGTTTGTTTTACAGATCTGCCGGTTTAACTGACCCCCTCCTCTTCCTCCTCCTCCTCCTCCTCATTATCATCACGTATGGACAGCCGGTCATTTACCATGCAGTCTCACTTTATCAGCTAGAAATATTGATGTGTGTCTCGGTTTTCATAGTGAACTGTTCAGCTCTTATTACTGCGCCAATGTGATTTACTTAAAGCTGCTCAGTCCATACAGTAGTTAGTTTAACAGGGGGTTTCTAAACCCCTCCACTGGTCCGTAAAGAAGTTACTGTAGCTTGGTGTTAGTCATAATATTTCCAAAAACTCAGAGTGAAAGTTAGTAACGCAACGGTAGCGACCCCAGACATTACTAATGCATTTAATGTATTTAGACTTGATCATTAAATTCTTAAGTAATGTACAGGACAGTTATTTATCAGCGTTGTTGTCCAGTTTCAAATGACCTGCAGTGTTGTGGTTGATTATAGTGTCATCTGTCAATATCACAAAACCTGCATTAGTATACTCATTTAATTATTGTTTGGAGACAGAGAGTGTGTTGAGTTTGCAGAGAGCAGGCTACGATGAACACACCAGACACAGGAAGTTATTCAAATCAAGAACAAATTGAATTTATCCCCATGTTCATATAGTTGAGTTAGAGCCATTCTACTTTTTGCTCTGCACTTCCTTATTAAAGTTGCCATGGCGCCCCACAGTATCCTGTGGATCATTCTGATTGGACATCAAGCAGACACAATAAAACTCTATTTATTATGGTTTAGGAAGGAAGGTTAGAATCAAAGCCCAAGTGTATACTGGTGAGGATTTCTATTTTCAATATGATATTAATGAGAGCAGTCTAATTCTGTGGTTCATGTTAATAGTATGTAATGTACACTTAGTATAATTAGAACTTACTATAGTAGATTGTACTTTAAGTTGACTGAGTACAGGGTAAGACACTGGGAAAATATTTTTTCAAAACAATACGTCCACTATGAGATACATTGAAACTTGGAGGGAAACAAGATCATTTAATTTCTCCTCCAGAAATATACAAGCCTGTCCTCAGTGCAGGCCAATCACATGATGACTTAACTTTGTTAGAGTTTTGCTCTCATCTTTTAATGTTTTAGTTTGGTGCTCTGAGCTTGTGGTTTGTTTTAATACACCAAAACATGGAAAACATTTGTTTAAGACCATTAGCACCCTGTAAAATGTACTGTATAGCCATTGACTGTATATAGGAATATACAGTCCATGTGTATAGCATCAAGTGGAACACCCCAATTGGTAGGTAGATTGATCAAAAAATAAATAAAGACCACCTTTTTGCCATTTTCCTATACATCCCATAAAGATGTGTGTATAATCAATCTAGCCATCTGCATCTTCTCTCCTTAAGAGGGGGTGACATGCCTTTAGTGCAAGGACCTTGCAACTCACTTCACAATTTTATCATTATTCTTCCATATATTATCTTTCAGCTTTTCAGGAGACTTACATGACAGTATTGTAAAATCAACTGATGTCATCCTTTAGTCCTGCTGACCTGCCAACTGCATGTATGCTGATGCTGAAGGTGTGAGGTACTGTTGGAAGTGGTGTTGCAGTTCAAAGCAACACATTTCATCAGAGCTGCTTGCTGCTCTAAAATCCTCTGAAACGTCAGCCAGACTCCGGTGGGAGAGATGAAAGGAATTCTGCACAGAGGCCAAGAAAGGTGTTCAGATATTCAGCGTGTCCCTGTTGTTTCTCACTGCCCTGACTGCCAGCTTTATTTTGTAAGGCCACTGTGGGTCTTTAGGGTATACAAGATGCCAGGCACAGATGGAGAGCCAGGGACAGAGAGAGAGAAGGATGTGACACCTGAAAGACTGGAGAGAGGTGAGAGAACATGACAAACAACTCTCATTCTCACACTCTCTCGCAGCTATTAGATGGATAAATAGGTAGTGTAGTTTATAAAGTAAGTAGGGCGCATGCTAAAAAGAGTGTATGACAGAGCAAGAGACAGTGCTGGAAACTAAAGCTGAAAGCTGATCGTCCCAACTCACATGGAGAAAGGCAGAGCAGCTCTTTCTCTAGAGTATTGATTGGGCGCTTGCTGCCTTGATCCCCCCCTGTCTGCCATGTTGTTTGCATCTTGTAGTATGCACTGGGAATCCAAGACAAAGATGTATAATGCCTCCCCTCAGCATCTGTCATCCTCCAGCCTTTCAGCTTTTATACTTAGCTGAGATAAAACACGGTGAATAAAAGCAGTGAGGTGTGTGATATGAACAGGTCAGCATAAATCCAGAGTGGAGGAGACAAGTGTAGTGAGAGAAGAGAAGAGAAGAGAAGAGAAGAGAAGAGAAGAGAAGAGAAGAGAAGATAAGATCTTACGCTTTGCTGTGCAGGCAAGAAAATGCTGCTCCATTACTCTCTCTCATCCACTATAGGAGGAGAGTGACAGTGGATCTGGCCCAAGCCACCAGTCCCCAGACACTGTGTGCCACAGAGGCAGAGGCAGCTCTCTGCTGAATGTCATTTCCTCATTATGGCTCTAACAGACCAGAAATGGCCTGGTGTGTGTGTGTGTGTGTGTGTGTGTGTCCTATTGTGCAGCGGTTTTAATACGTGACTGATTTTGATTTTCACTTTCTCAGTGTGAGGAAAACAAAATGTTTTTCACAGCCTCAGACAGTAAACAGTCTGCATCCCCTGAAAGAAAAAAACACAATTTTTCCTCCAACACTTTGTAACAGAAGAAAATGTGTTTTTATTGTTCTCACTTCACTTCTTCTTTCTCCTCCTCACAGTCTTTTTTAATGACTTTGGGCACTTCTGTCTCCTTCATGTCCTCTTCCTGTCTCCTGACAGACAGTCCCATGGGCCATAGCAGAGGGACGCCAGCAGAGTGGAGATGTTCAGAAAGAGACCTCCTCCAGGTCAGCACCTCACATTAAACACATTTGTCACCTGTGCATTGAAACCGTTTTCCTGTGTTTGTGGTCCTGGTGGTTTGATGACGCTAACACATCACAGGGTAGAAGGGTATCTCTTTAGTGAACAGTTCACAAGGCCCTGCAGAGGTCTCACCTAAAGTGCCTTCATGACTGTATTGTAGTTGAATATTATTTAACCACATTAACATAAAGGTATAAATGCACAGCGGATGTGTGGAGGAAAGACTCTAATCGGATTGTCCACACCAAGTGTTAAGTTGTTCAGGGATGCATTAAGATCACACTGAGCACAAGTATGAATGCACTCACGTGTTTGTTCCATATGGTAACAATACTTTGGCAGCAACCATGCTTCACATTGTAGGCTTTTACAGTGTACTTTATATATGTTAATATGCAAATGTGCAGTCAGATAGTGTCATTACTGGTGACCAATGAAAACAGCAGCTGGTGCCACTGTAAACACATTTAACTCAGTCTGGAAAAGTAAAACAAGCTCATATAACAGTTTATCTGCCACAATATCTTTCAAATGCCTCATACTTCATAGTGTAAGTGTCATTTTTCTATAAAAACAAAACAGATCTCAGTGATGACAACAAACTCATTTATTCTGATTTATACCTTCATAAACTCTGGATGCAACATGTCCATTATTGCCAGGTGCAAAAGAGACCAAGGGAGTAAGATGGTGATAGTTACTTTACTTAAGGTGTGGCTGATCCTCTCAGATCTTAGTGGCAATGAGGCAGCATGATATATTGAAATGCCTTTGATTTCATTTTGACATGTTAGCAAACATGTTTTTTTTGACAGTAAACTTGTCTGCTTTCTGAAATTCATGGTCAGTTGATGCTTCTTTTGTTTAAGGTTTTTTGTTTGAAGGTTTCATAGTTTAATTATTTTCTCTTTTTTGTCTTTATTCCAAGTAAATTATTTTAATCTTGTGTTGTTTGGTGTCCCCCTCAAAACTCTGTCAAAGAATGATGTTGATCTAACAACAGTTTGCAACATGTCAGTTGTTCTAGTGTCACTTTGAGTTTTCACTTCGAGTCCTGTTGCCCTGTGGTTCAATCCCCCATTTTAGGGACAATATGCAGTTACTGAACCAGGAGCAATTTGTTAAAGTAAAAGTAAGAAGAGGCTAAGAGATGCAGTGTTACTGTGTCCAAACTTTGTCAGCTGTCACAAGAAAACAAAGGCACAAAAAAGCTTCAAAATCATAAGTAGGATTGTGTGGAATCAAATTAAAAGATCTTGTTATTGTACAAACACAGCACAGCTCAATGTGCTCATAATGTGCGTTTTCATTGACTGGTGAAATATTAAACTTACTGATTAAGGACTCGTGCTTGAATGTTGCACATAGGTTACTTGGATCTTCTGCTATAGGAGCGTGTGTGCCTGTCTTTAATGTATCGGCACGAGGACGATAGCTCAGCACGTGCTGAGGCACCTGTCAGACGCCGCCCACTGCGGCGCACCTTCATCCATTAAACACGCAGGAAAGCAGCCTGCTGCACGAGCCGTTCTGGCTCTAAACCACAGAGTCTGGCTCCACTCCACTCAGGGATTTTTGATCCAAGATGGCGCCCACTTTCCTTTATTCAGCAAACTCGCTCAGCTGAGGGATCCCTGCAGATGCGGTTTCTATGGTAACGCCCATGAAGCTATAGGATTACGTAATGGCTCCGGCGGACTGTGTTTATGTTGTGGATGAGACAGAGGATGCAGCTTCAGTTGATGTAAAATCATTAAACAGCGCAACATTGAGACAAAACCTTTTGCGACATGACAAGTGTCTCAAGCAGTCACAACCTCTGCCTGGAGACAGGCTTCACCGTCTCGGATAAAATGACCTCAGTATTTCTGCGGAAGGAGGGAGCGAAATCAGAGGAAGGGACGGGCCAAGCGCGCACGTGCGTGTGTTATGGGAGGAGGAAGCAACAGAGAAGCAGGGATGGGACGGTCCCATCAATCCAACTTGACTGAAGTTGGGACCGGAGCTCCATCCCCGCGGAGATGTGACGGTCACCTGTCATCAAAACTGCGCAACGAAAAGTAAAGACATTTTTAAGATGACAGTGCCGAAAGACATCCCGGAGAAATGGTTTCCAGTCGTTCTCCCTCTGCACAAAAAGATAAAGAAAGGATTTGATGGAGGGAAGTCGAAAAAGAGGCGGACAGGTTTGTACGAGTCTATGTGAGAACTCGGTCGGAGGTTGCTGATTGTACGAACTGTATTCAAATAAATATCATCTCTCATCTTCATCCCAACTGAGTCCAAGTTTCATTCCTGCTTCTTCATCTCGCTCACTCCATTACATATCTGTGTGTACACTGTGCACCTCGTCACGTTACATGTCTGCATAACAGAACTAATGGGCTTTTTTGTACTGTACTGATTTAAATCATCCGGTCCTGAAACCACTTAGTTCACATTTGGTTTATCAGACATCATCCAACATACTGCCATTTAGTTAAATAGCTGCCATGCTTCACACTTAGTGTGTTTATTGTTGTTTTCACAGATGTCCCATCAAATAGTTAACCTGACTTAAAGCAACTGCTCAATTTTATCTGTATTTCTGATGTTTACTGCAGACATTATCATTCTGTGTTTGCTTGACTGGAATGAACACATGCAAACAAAAGTTTATGTGAATCTGAATTTTGTGTAAGTAAGTGGCTGATGTCCTTGTCTCTGCTGCATGAGACGCTGATCAATCTTCCAGGCGCCAGCCTCCGCTGCACTGCTCCGTCTCTATCCTCAGTCCTTAGCTAACTATCACAAATCACAGTGGAAGTGCACCTTCATTTGACCTCCACTCCATCAGTCTGTCACTGTGTCGCTGGCATTGTTTTCCAACAAATTAGATCACTCAACGTGTGCACATACTTAGGAGTGTGCACGCGCATCACTGCAGACGGTTCTGCTATCCCGTTTTTGTCTAATCAGATCAGCCACAGTGAGTGATGATCACTTCTCCTCAGGCTGATGTGATTCTCACTCAGGTTTAGCCATGACAAGGACATTAGCATTTCCCATAACTCAGATTGACTGTGCACTGTGGTCATTACTGTTGTGACTTCAGTCTGCACTAACTCTGGTGTGAGTGTGTGTTGCTTGTGGGGATATAGGCAGATTCAGAGCTGAGGCTCATGCCCTCACATGTTCAGCCATCAGGGGAGGAGTGTTAAAGAGACAGGAGGGTGGATAAAGCAGTGCTCCTGGATGGGGATGTAGTTATTCATTCTGTATGCCATAAAGTATTTTAGCTTAAATCAATATTTATTTACTCCTTTATGTCCCACTTGTTTATAGGAACCTAATGGTCGGAGTAAACTGGCCATAACTGAAAGTTTCTCAGTAATGGAGCTTTATAGATTTTCAGAGACTTGCTGTGCAGCATGTAGTCTGCGTCAGGGCTTCTAATGCCCTTGAAGTTGTCCGAGACATTAAACACTTACTGCGCAATTTGGTAAAGATGCTCATGCATTCAGGCTGAGTTGGTCAGCTCGTATACAAGCTGATGGGACAGACGCAGCTGGGTCCTGGTATCAGATGCTGGACAAGCCTTGGTGCTTACCTGGCACAAGCATCTTGTCCTCTTTTAGAGTTAATGCAGCCTTGGCACTGCATGTCAGACAGATCTCACTGGTGGACACTTGCTCCAGCAAAAGCAACATGATGACCTTCAGGGAGAATGGAGAAATGCCAGAGGAAAAAAAAAAGAGGAGGGAGAGGATTGGAAGAGTTTCAACAGAATAGATTTTGGAGCACGTGAACCTACGCAATCACAAATCTGATATTGTTATTCTAATCAGAGTGTAAGAGGAAGAACATATCAAATACCATCAACCCAGAGCTGGTGGGATTTTGTATACGACCACAAGTCTGACAAATACAAGGTGTCCTTTCTCAAATCAGATCTAACAAAGAGAGAGAGAGATGTGAATAACTGAAAACACTTTGTCTAAAATGTACATTTAACTTCTTGTAATGGATAAAGTCTCTCAGCCATACTAGTGAGTGGCAGGAGAAAATATGCAAGAACATGAATATTCTTATTTGTTTTTAGGAAGAACCATGTTTGTTGGTATTGATTTACATAAGAATCTACACAGGTGATTGTATATGAGACTACTATAAATATTTTCTAATAGGCATTTTATATATATATATATATATATATATATGGCAGCTATCCCTTAAATGTTTATGCGATACATCCCAACAGACATTTCACCTTATTTAATATGTCAAATTAATATATACAGAGAAATAAAAGATTTTGTCCATATTGCACCTATTGCTCTCCCCAAACAAAAGCATAACTGGGAAATAATGTGTATTTGTGTATTTCTAAAATTTTCTAAATCAACAGCCGATCTGGTCCGTATCCCACCACCGTTCATCTGGGGCAACAAATCTATCTTATAACAAAGCAGAGCTCTAATGAGGCCTCTTTAAGTGGCTTGTGTTTGTTTGTTTGGTGAAGCTGAGTACAGCAGGGACAAAGATGTAGGTTATGGGCTGTACACGACGAGAGGGCTTCACCGAGCTGCAGAAACACAGGAAACCACAGTGTCTTTGTTTATGTGTCTGCATTTGATTATAGGGTATCGGCTTCTGTTGTGTGATGTCCCTTCCTGTGGCGCCTCATTACCTCTCAGACATCAGTTAGTAGCACATTGATGACTTGGTCGTTTCGAAGCTTGCAGTGTTTCTGTGGATAAGACATACTTCAGTCTTGAAATTATAATGTGTGTATGTGTGTGTGTGCAGGCATGTGAAGCATGCACAGCCCTGTGCAAAACAGGCCAGTCATTTCATTTAAAAAGCAGTCTCATCAATATTAGAGGAGACGGGCCTGGTGGAGGAGGAGGGGAACTCCCAAATCACTTTGCATCAGCATAAACGGAAACCTAAAAACAGCAGGAGGATAAAGTGCAGGGTCAGGGGGGAAGACGCACAACAGCACAGCATGAACAAATTTGGACATTTTACTTTTACTCTCTGTGTATTTAAGACTGGAGTGTAATCTGTGACTACCTGTAACGAGTCTGTGTTATCCTGTTGACTCACACACTTGTGCTTTGTTGTGCATTTTGCCCAGAATGCACATCCGGTCATTAACAGACAGAGGCAGCCGCTAATTAAAGATCAAATTAAAGATCAGAGGTAATTTGGTCTGCTGATTATTTCCACTGTGTGTGTGTGTGTGTGTGTGTGTGAGAGAGAGAGAGACAGAATAATTAACTCAAAATGTCCACCACACTCCAGCCTCATTGATTTATAAATAAATGCACAAATATAGTGGACTATCCTTCCTCTGTCTTCGTTTGTTTCTCCCTCCCGGTCTCTTGAAAGTACTATTGACACTAACATATTGTATAAAGTTTGCAACCAGCCGCACAATGATGCAGCTGTTTGGTTGTTTGCTGTATATATTTTTTGTTTTGGTGCCATTTCATCCTCAATGACTCATCTTGTGTGTTGTGTTTCTGCAGAGGAGGAGAGGAGGGTCAGAGCCAATGACAGAGAGTACAATGAAAAGTTTCAGTATGCGGTAAGAGAGTCTGCAGTTTTCTCTTGGACATTTGTCTAAATATGAACAATTTGGCTAAAATATATTGCTATGCCACACTTGTATGACTTTATTTCCTAATCTTCTAGAGTAACTGCATCATGACATCAAAGTACAACATCATCACCTTTCTGCCCGTCAACCTGTTCGAGCAGTTCCAGGAAGTAGCCAACACCTACTTCCTTTTCCTGCTCATACTACAGGTGAGGAGAAAACATGGGGGGTGGATCTGGAGAGTCTGTGTCTGTGTTGGAGAGTAAAACGCAGATGATGATGAATCTTTTGTCATTGGACACACTGCGCTACACTGCACACAACGAAATTACAGTTTACACTCTGAACATATATACAGGCCCCTAAACAATCCCACACACATACAGACACAAGGGCACCATAACATGCATGAAAAGGTTACAGATTGAGGGCGCCACAACTGTTCGGTGCATTTGGAGCAGTTTGGGGTCGGTGACTTGCTCAAGGGCACCTGGGGCTGGCACCTCTCCAGCCACCAGTACATGTTCCCACCAGTTAATGCTCCATGCTCTCTCGAAGACTTGAGCCAGTGACCCACCAGTTCCTAACCCAGGTCCTTACCTACTGAGCGACTGACGCCCCCATTTGATAGTTTATGTCCCAACAGGACCAAGATGTATGAGCGATTTTGTGGAAATAACCGTGTTGGATTTTACTTTATTTTTCATTTCTTTAATTTATCATCATTTTAAAGTGCTTTGTGTGGCACTTCTTGTATGAAAGATGCTATGTGAATGAAGCTGATTATTATTTTGTTAACCCCTAAAGTGAGCTGGTAGTCAAACAATGTTTCTCACATTTTGTTATAAAGTATAAATTAATCTGAGAGAGTAAATGCATATTCACAAGTATGAGTGTGTACTATGACATTTTGCCAGCACCCCGAGCATTTCAGTCCAGTCAGGTGCTCTCGTGTTTATAAGAAGCTGTCTAGTTACCTCTGTGTCACACACTACCTTTGTGTCCCTGTTCATGTTTAGTTGATACCTCAGATCTCCTCCCTCTCCTGGTTCACTACCATCGTGCCTTTAGCTCTGGTGCTGAGCATCACTGCAGTAAAGGATGCCACAGATGACTACGTGAGTGTGGTTTTTTTATCTAACTTTTTTTATGACTCTTCTTTGAGTGCAGTGCACCACGTGGCTCTTGTTAAATAAAAACTCACAGTGATATTTATCGAATGCAGTTTCGTCACAAGAGCGACAACCAAGTGAACAATCGTCAGTCTCAGGTCCTCATCCGTGGCTCGTGAGTACAGCTGAGAATTTCTTCACACATACATTTTTAACAGTTTTTATTTACCAGGTTTCCTAAATCACAACAATTTCCCAACATCTCTCACTTTATCTGTTTTTACTATTTCTTTTCAATTTGGTGTTGCAGACTTCAGAATGAGAAGTGGATGAACGTTCGAGTGGGTGATATCATTAAACTGGAAAACAACCAGTTTGTGGCAGTAAGTGTGTGAGCGACACTGTGATGTGCAGCAACACACACACACACACACACACACACACTGATCTTACCTATCATTTTAGATCTATATTTGATAACTTTTAATACTGAATAAAAGACCAAAAGCTATAATGCTAAATGCTTTTCAATACACTACATGCCTCATTAACTAAACTGCTATAGGTAATCACTAACTAATTAATTAATGTGTCTTTGTGTGCAGCAGTAATCAATGCAAACTACATGTCATCATTGCTGTGTGGTCTGTGCTGTGCAGTAGATGCTAACCTCAGCTGTTGCCTCTGTTTTCAGGCTGACCTGCTCCTGTTGTCCAGCACTGAGCCTCACGGGCTCTGTTACATTGAGACAGCCGAGCTAGATGGGTCAGAAAAGACGCTACTCACTCACTGTACCTCGCTCATCTGCCGATGCAATGGGACACTATGTCTAAATTGCTGTGTGTTGTATCATGTTGCAGAGAGACCAATATGAAGGTGCGTCAGTCTGTCTCAGTGACATCTGAACTCGGAGATCCGAACAACTTGGCTTCATTTGACGGTGAGATTTCGGTTTTGGTTCATCGACAGTGAGGATGCAAAGGTCAATGGGTTTCAGTGTCCCTAATTCACACCATTGCACATGAACAATAGAAAATACACACAAAATATTCCCACATTCACACACATACACACACACACACACACACACACACACATTTTCTGTCCTCCTCTGCCACCACAGAATGACAGCGTATCATCACCCACCCACCAGCATGCATAACGAAAGAGCTTTGTGTCAGCACAGCACGCCCACACGCTCCTCACCTGCTCAGGAAAATGCATTACTGCAGCAAATCAACCCACTCTTTGCCTCATATCAGCTTACAAAAGATGTTTGTCACTGCCTCTGTGTGTGTGTGTGTGCGTGTGTGTGACAACAGCATGATGTCATTGGGGATGATTAATTCAGCTCTTGGTCAAACTGTTAGGAAAATATATGTTTTACAGTAATTGGATTTGGTGGACAACTGTGATATAGCATCTGATTTACATCTGTGTGTGTCTGTGAGTATTTTGTTCATCCGAGCTCTTGTTTGTGTGAAGGTGAGGTGGTGTGTGAGCCGCCAAACAACAAGCTGGATCGTTTCTGCGGGACTCTGTACTGGAGAGACAAGAAATACACCCTGACCAATCAGAACATGCTGCTCCGAGGGTGCGTCCTCCGCAACACCGAGGCCTGCTATGGCCTGGTCATCTTCGCAGGTGTGTGGTATATGTTCATGGGGATTAATGCACTTGATGTTTGTGAAAGAAGTTAATCTTAGCTTGTTTGTGTCGCAGGCCCAGATACCAAGCTAATGCAGAACAGCGGTCGCACCAAGTTTAAGCGTACGAGCATTGATCGTCTGATGAACACTCTGGTCCTCTGGGTAGGACACCCCAAACCTCTCACTTTCATGGCTCACAACTATTTCAGGACATGATCTCAGTGGCTTGAATTTAGTTTCATATATCTGTTCTAGTAATGTGCTCTCTTCTAATTCGGGCTTAAATGACTGCAAATCCAACTATAAGATATTTGATTATGCATTTAGACCCTCCACTCTTACTTACTCTGGTCTCCCTGTGTGACTCTCTTTCAGATCTTTGGGTTCCTGGTGTGTATGGGTGTCATCCTGGCTGTGGGCAATGCAGTGTGGGAGAGAGAGGTGGGGTCATTGTTTCAGAGCTACCTGCCCTGGGACCCTCCTGTCGACAACTTCTTGTTCTCAGCCTTCCTCTCCTTTTGGTCCTACGTCATCATTCTTAACACCGTGGTGCCTATCTCACTATATGTCAGGTATGTAGAAGTATGTCATAAAGACAAGTGGTGCAGGAACATAACATGCAAATGTACAAGAACCAAACCACCTCTGCAGGTAGTCGGGATGTTTTGTGATAATATTATGAACATATACGTTCTGTGCAGTAATTTATTTTACTTGTACCCCTTATATTGCTGTGAAATAAGATTTTTTTTCTTGTGACTTTTTAGATAATGTTTCGTGTTATTATTACATATGTATACCTTTACTATTGTTGTTATGTTGAAAATCAGGGTCAATGAAGTTACTATATATGGTTACTTGCTAGTCTAGGATGCCATTTTTGTAGTCCACTGATGTTACTAAATATGGTAACTTGTCAGATAAAGGGTTAACTTTGCTGTTTTTGTAATACCTTCCCCTGTCTCGCTTGCTGTGCCTCAGTGTGGAGGTGATCAGACTGGGCCACAGCTACTTCATTAACTGGGACCAGCAGATGTTCTGCTCACAGTGTAACACAGCAGCTGAGGCCAGGACCACCACTCTGAACGAGGAGCTGGGCCAGGTGAGCATCCACATTTAGACAGGGAATACAATCTGTGTTTGCTCCATCCATCCATCCATCCATCCATCCATCCATCCATCCATCCATCCATCCATCCATCCATCCATCCATCATCCATTCATCCATCATCCATCCATCCATCTATCCATCCATCCAGCCATCCATTCATCCATCCATCATCCATCCATCATCATCCATCCATCCCTCCATCCATCCATCCATCCATCCATCATCCATCCATCATCCATCCATCATCCATCATCATCCATCCATTCATTCATCCATCCATCCATCCATTCATCCATCCATCCATCCATCCATCCATCATCCATCCATCATCCTTCCTTCCCCA